>SJYC01031608.1:0-33394 GCA_006408675.1 Madoqua kirkii | reverse complement strand
CGGACCCGCCTCTGGTCGCGTTCCTCCGCGGGCACTTCCCACGGCCTGATTCTCGGCCCTGACTCTGGTCGCGTTCCTCCGTGGGCGCTTCCCGCGGCCTGATTCTCGGACCGCTTCTGGTCACGTTCCTCCGAGGGCGTTTCCCGCGGTTTGATTCTCGGACCCGCCTCTGGTTGCGTTCCTCCGCGGGTGTTTCCCGCGGCCTGATTCTCGGCCCGGACTCTGGTCGCGTTCCTCCGCGGGCGCTTCCCGCGGCCTGGTTCTTGGACTGATTCTAGTCGCGTTTCTCCGCGGGCGTTTCCCGCGGCTTGATTCTCAGCCCGCTTCTGATCGCGTTCCTCCGCGGGCGTTTCCCGCGGCTTGATTCTCAGCCCGCTTCTGATCGCGTTCCTCCGCGGGCGTTTCCCGCGGCCTGATTCTCGGCCCCGACTCTGGTCGAGTTCCTCTGCGGGCGTTTCCCGCGGCCTGATTCTCGGCCCCAACTCTGGTCGCGTTCCTCCGCGGGCGTTTCCCGCGGCCTGATTCTCGGCCCGACTCTGGTCGCTTTCCAGAGTCGCTTTCCTCCGCGGGCTCTTCCCGCGGCCTGATTCTTGGACCCGCTTCTGGTCGCGTTCCTCTGCGGGCTCTTCCTGCGGCCTGATTCTTGGACCCGCTTCTGGTCGCGTTCCTCCGCGGGCGTTTCCCGCGGCTTGATTCCCGGACCCGCCTCTGGTCGCGTTCCTCCGCGGGCGTTTCCCGCGGTTTGATTCTCGGACCCGCTTTTGGTCGCAGATCGCGAAAAGCCCCTCAGCGCCCGCGCCCTCGGGGGCAGGCGCCCGCGCTGCTTTTCCGCTGGGGGATTCACTGTTGGGTTCGCGATCTGTTGGTTTTAATTAATTTCCCCTTTCTGTTAAGTTGCGATTCGTGCTCCCCAGGCCCGGCACAGCTTCCGCTGTGAGAAAGTTCCCTTGGGCTTGGCAACCTCTCTTTTTAAGGGTCTCTTCCCGGGATGGGATTCCCTTCCCGGGACGAGGCTCCCTCCCTACTTCCTTTGTCTCTTTTCTCGTCCCTTATATTTATTCCTACCTGGTTTTGAAGCCAATAATCTGCTTTGCTGGATGCCTGATGTCCTCTGCCAGCCTTCAGAAGTTGTTTTGTGGAGTTTATTCCGTGTTGAAGTGTTCTTTTGATGAAGTAGTGAGGGAGAAAGTGTCCTCCCCGTCCTATTCCGCCGCCATCTTTTTCTATCCCCGGGAAAGTTTTAAATGTAAAAGATTGTATGGCTGGGTCATAGACAAAAAAAAGGAATAGAAATGAGAGAAGAGGTAAAACCAAAATTGCATAATCATTTTTAGAATTTTGTTCTTTCAATATTATCTGAAGTATGACTGACAACCAAAGGGTTTTAATTATATGTCCATTTTCAAATAGAAGTCTTGGGGAAAAAATAATGCTTCCTACAGGAATGCAGGGAAATAATTAGAGGCTGGGAAAGTGGTTATGATGTTATTGCAAAAGTGCTGAGTGAAGGTAATAATTATCTGATAAGAGAGAACTAGACTGATACAACCTTTATTTCTATTTGTAATGAAAAATGAATCAGACAGAAATTTAAAGATGATGTCATAGATGCTAAGCATTGGCAAGTGGATGGTTGTTGCTGCATTTTATTAAACTGGATACATAGGGTTTACATAAGCATATTTGAGAGAAAAGATAAATCTAATTTTAGACACATTGAGATAAACTCCTGTAAACTTATTAATACAAGTAGACTTGCATATGTTTGTGTTAAATTGCTTTCTTGTCTGATTCTTTGGGACCCCATGGACTGTAGCCTGTCAGGCTCCTCCGTCTATAGGATTCCCCAGGCAAGAGTACTGGAGTGAATTGTCATTTCTTAATCAAACAAGTGGATATATGCAGCAATTATTGCTGTGATTTGAGAGATTTGGGTTGAAGTTATACATTTTAAAAAATATGACAGTTAATTGAATTCCATAGTGTGAAGATTAAAAAGACAGTGAGTAGATGACAGACTTAAATAAAGGAGCATGGGAAATTGATGGGAGAAGAAAAGATTGAAAATTTGGGGATGGAAATAGAAATAAAACAACAACAACAAAAGAAACTAGGTCAATATTTAGAGACATTTGTAGTGCTCAGCAATGATAAAAGTCACTGATTGGCAAGAAAGTTGTTTTTTTAAGAAAAAAGAAAACACACAAAAGAGTCAGTGTTTCTTAAGAGCACATTTACTAGACTGGTAAGAAGACAGACTGTATATTAGTAAAGAGCCAAGAACATGGTGGAAAAGGAGAGAAGAGTCAACAGCTGCAAATATCTATTTCATCAAACAAAATGTGAGAGGAGAAGAAGGATTTTAGAAGAGGTTAATGAGGATTGCTGTTAGCTTATTTAAGTATGAGGATCCTCAATCATATTAAAATATTCATAAGGAGTAACTGGTAGTTGGGGAAAATGAAAATATAAGATTGAAAAGAAATGCAATTGGATCCCAGATAAATCAGTGTTATTAGTCAAAATAATTGAACTTACAACCCTCTAACCAGCTACCTCAAAAATCACAGTGACTAAACATATGTAAATTTATTTCTTGATCCTAAGACTTTGATTAATTTATTTAAGTCAATTACAATTGTGCAGAGTCATTTCCCCTACTTAAATTTAACTTGAATCTGGACCTTGAATACATCTATAAATTATCTTCACTGGCACACCTGGACTAATATTTAAATAACTGGAGACTGTAGCATAGCCAGGTTAACACATCAAAAGATCAATAGTGTTATTAAGAGCAATAACTAATAATGTGCTAAACTATCAATTGTTTAAGATGGACTAAGCACATTCTGTCATATCTTCCAATCTGATTCTAAAAACCATTAGTTTTAAATGCAGCTGTCTGAGGATTCTCTGAATTAAAAGATCGTGGAGTTATTGTTCAGGAAAATAGAAAATGACAGAATGTCGACTATGACCATGAAGTTCTTTTCTTTCTTTCTTTTTTTTTTTTGAGTTATCTTCTAATATCCTTGTAAGTCAATATTCCAGAACCTTGAAGCAGGTGTGTACAGTAAATACTCCAAGAGAAAACCCTCATTTTCTGTCCAAAACAAGCAAGAGAACAAGCCCTCTACACCACTGGACAGAAATTTTGGGAAAACCTTTTCTTTCTTTCTTTTTTTTTTATTGTTCCAGTCCCACTCGTAAAAGACTAGACCTGTGGCAGCAGTGGGAGTGGTATCCATGCTGATATATAAAATTTTGAGAATAACTACTGATAAAGGAACAAGAGAAGGCAGACTTTAGGATCCTTACATGTGAAGAGAATCCTCCTTTTTCTTTCTCTTTCTTCTCTTGACGCTTTGCTTCAGGGCAGTGGCACTGGTATGAAATGTATACTCGCATGTGGGATTTCAAACTTCAGAGTGTCAGAGAATGGGCTCCCTGTCTGCCAGAGACTTCGAGGAAAACCATGGAGAGTAGAGCTGGAGAGAGAAAGCTCTGAAATCTATGTATAAAATCCTGAGCGGTTTGCCTTTGAAACTGACCAAATGCTGGTATGTCTTAAAAGCCACTCCTTTAAGAGCTAAACTATAGTAGGGGGCACTGTTCAGGGTCCACCTTGGGCCCTGGGTAGTATATATGGTGAGTTTACCCAATAGCACTGTTGCATCTTTAGAAATTAGCTGATATCAGAAACTCCACAGATATCAGAAACCTCCAGAAAAGCTTTCTATATGAAGTAGATAAGTTGACTGCCTGTTTAATTTAAAAAAAAAATCAGCATTCTCCAAAAGATATAACATGTCTCAAGATTTCATAATATAGAAAATGCCAACAATATAGACCAAAATTTCCTGAAAACATGGGACTCAGAAGACCATAACCCTCAAGGGAAAAGTTAATAAATATAAGAAGTTTTGATATTATCAGAAACTAAAGGAGCTACTGTGATAATGTTCTTAAATATATGAAATACATATGAAATGAAAGAAGACACTGTCAAGAGCTGAAAAGTACATTGACTAATATAAAACTTCCCTGGATAGTCTCAACTGAAGAATGAAAATGACAGCTAAAAAAAAAAAAAGTAAATTTGAAAAAATAATACACATAAATCTGAGAGACTGAGAAAAGAAAAAGACAAAATTCAGGGACACATAGGATAATAGCAATAGGTCTTTAACATTCAAGTTGGAATCTGAAAAATACAGGGGAAATATTGGTAAATATAAAAACTGGAGTAATTATGGCTGAATACTTTCTAAACTTTAGGAAAAAGTTAATTTGCAGATTGAAGAATATTGCGGAATGAAAACACAATAAATTCAAAGATTGCCACACTCAGATAATGTTGTAACAAAATGGATAAAAACCAAAGGTATAAAACAAAGCATCAGCTCAGTTCAGTTGCTCAGTTGTATCTGACTCTTTGTGACGCCATGACCAAAGCATATACTTGAAAGCAAACCAGGAGAAGGGGTCAACAGAGGATGAGATGGTTAGATGGCATCACCAACTCAATGGACATGAGTTTGAGCAAACTCGGGGAGATAGTGAAGGACAGGGAAGCTTGGTGTGCTGTGGTACGGGGGGTCACAATAAGTTGAACATAACTTAGTGACTGAACGACAAGAATCAGGAACTCAAAACTTTATAAGGAACACTGATACAAATTGCTTCATATTTCTCACCAGAGAAATAAAGGTCAGAATACAGTGTGAAAATATTTTTTAAATATTGAAAATAAATGATTGTCAACCTCAGTATCCCATCCAGGAAAACTACATTTATGAAAAAAAAAGTGATAGGAAAGACATTTTAAAATTTAAAGAAATGAAGAGCAAAGAAGTAGAAAAACAGGTGAATTTATCAGTGGCAAAGTTGCTCTAACAGCAATGCTAAATGACGTCTTCTGGCAGAAGGGAAATAAAGCCATGGAAATTTTGGAACATCAGAGCTAAAGGATAGCAACAGTGATGGTAAACATCTCAACCTAGTAACCTATATTTTCTTTATTTTAAAAATCTAAATTTAAATTTAAAATTTGCTGAAATTTTAAAACCTTATCTGAAATATGTTCAGTATGTAAGAATGTTCATATGACAACTATAAATTAAGATAAAGAACTGTGATATATAAAATTTATATATTTACCTTGAAATTGTAGAATATTTGCTATAAATTGAGTAGTTTGATATACATATTGTAATCCCTGTACTGCAGCAATACTTTAAAACATGATTCAAAAAATATATATAGTTGAAAAGTCAATGAATGGATTAAAGGAGAGGTTTTTTTTTTTTTAATCCATTAGTATTTGCCTTTCTGACTTACTTCAATAAGCATAATACTTTCTGTGTCCTTCTGTGTTGTTGCAAATGATAATATTAATTTTAATGGCTAAAACCCCATTGTGTGTATATGTATGAGCTGTTTGTATATTTTGGATATTAACTCCTTGTCAGCCATATCAATTGGAAGTATTTTCTCCCTTTCCATAGGTTCTTTTTGTTTTGCTCATGGTTTCCCAAAGCTTTCACATTTGATTCTGTTCTATTTGTTTATTTTTGATGCTATGTTTCTTTTTTTTGGAAGATTAATCTAAACAAAAAGGACGCTACAACTTTGGTGAGAATGTCTTCCCTATCTTCCCTTCTAGGATTTTGTGGTGTCCTTATACTTAGGTCTTCACACTATTTTGAGTTGATTTTTTGTATATGGCATGAGAGAATGTTCTAATTTCATTGATTTACACATATGATATCACTTACATGTGGAACCTGAAAAATACTAAAAACGAATCCATGTATGAAACAGACTCCCAACAAAGAAAACAAACTTATGGTTACCAAAGGGGAGAGCGAGGCAGGGATGGACAAATTAGGAATGTGAGATAACAGATCCCAGCTAAGATACATGAAACAGATAAGCAACAAGGACTTACTACATAGCATAGGTAGTTATTTTCAGTATCATATAGTAATCTACTGGAATATAATCTGAGAAAAATAACTGCATCACTGTGCTGTATACCTAAAACTATCACTATTGTAAATCAAGTTTACTTCAATTTAAAAATATTAAAGAGGCAGGAAAAATGAAATAGAAGAATGAACACAAGAGTTGACACTCAGGAAACAAATGAAATTACAGAGTGAAATTCAAACACAGCAATAATTGCATTAAATGTAGAGGACCTAAATAAGCACACAGATGGATAATGGACATTGTCAGGGTGGGGATTATGCCTTTTCTACAAGACCCCACATTGAATATCACCATAAATAGTTAGAGTACAAGACTGGAAAATGAAATGAGTAATGAAAACTTGAATGTAACTAATAAAGAGAATTCCTGAGATAAAGAGGTACATAAAATAATGACAACAGGGTTAATTCATTAAGAAGATATAACAGTCCTAAATGTTTATGTACCTAAGAGAAGAGCTTCAAACTTCATTAAAGAAAACACTGGCAGGATTGAATAAATGCATAAATATATTCACTCTTGCAGACTTCAACACCCCTGTCTTGTTTAATTAATAGAGCAAGTAGAGAGAAAAATAACAATGAATGAGAAATCAGGATTAACTCTATAAACAAATGTTACCCAATCGGTTTTCAGAGAATACATAACCTCAAAACAGCAAAATATATGTTCTTTTCAAGAACAGCAGGTGAACAACACAGAACAGACCGTATCGTGCATAATCCTCACCCTGACAGTGCAGGGGCTTCCCTCATAGCTCAGTTGGTAAAGAATCAGCCTGCAATGCAGGAGACCCCAATTCAATTCCTGGGTCGGGAAGATCCTCTGGAGAAGGGATAGACTACCCACTCCAGTATTCTTGTGCTTCCCTTGTGGCTCAGCTGGCAAAGAATCCACCTGCAATGTGGGAGACCTGGGTTCGATCCCTGGGTTGGGATGATCCCCTGGAGAAGGGAAGGGCTACCCACTCCAGTATTCTGGCCTGGAGTCCATGGGATCACAAAGAGTAAAACATGACTGAGTGACTTTCACTTTCACTTTTCACTACATTTAATGCAATTGTTGCTTTGTTTGGATTTCACTCTGTAAACTCATTTGTTCCATAAGTGCATATGGAACAACACAGAACTGACCATATCTTGGGTTAAAACCAAATCTTAACAAATTTAGAGTTGAAATTATACCAGTATGTCCCTTGATCCTAATGGAAGTAAATCAGGAGTCAGCAACACTGTGTATATCAAAAATCCACAAATATCTGGGCATTAAATGTTGCTCTTCTAAGTAAATGACGTATTGAAAAAAAGTCTTAAAGTAGAACATATTTTAAAGTGAATTAAAATGAAAATAACAGCATAGCAAAAATTATGAGATGAATTTATAGCATTACTCAGAGGAAACATAGTAGTTGTTAAAAGCTCTATTAGAAAAGAAGGTCTTAAATTGATGGTCTAAGCTTCTGCCTTAACAAACAAGTAGAAAGGTAAACATAAGCCGGAAGAAAGGATATAAAATCATTGTGGAAATAATGAAAAAGAGAACAGAGTATAACTACAGTAAAATACATATATATAAATTAAAGCTATTATTTTGAAGAAATCAGTAAAATTAAAAAAGAATTCCTGAAATATTGGTATCAGAAACTAAAAGGGAACCCTCTCCAAAGACATTGAAACAACAGTAACATGTTACTAAAAACAACACCCTACCTATTAATTTGATAACCTAAGTGAAATAGACCAGTTTCTTTAAAAAAATAAAAAAGCTACTATAACTCAGAAACTTTTCAGGTCATCTACTGCTATCTAGTAAATAAATTAAATTTGTAATTTAAACTTGCAAAGTTTAAGTTTACAGTAAATAAGATTTGTCTGTTGTGTAATGCATTTTCCAAATACATGAAAATAGCAAGAACTATCTTCAAATGACACCATACACCCAATATATTCAGCAGAATATACTCAGATGCAGAGGTCTCTACTCCCAGATGGTTTACTAAAATGTTGATGTTGTTGCTATTCATTCGCCCAGTCATGGCTGACTCTTTGTAACCCTGTGGACTACAGCATGCCAGGCCTCTCTGTCCCTCATCATCTCCCAAAGTTTGCCCAAGTTCATGTCCATTGCATTGGTGATGCCATCCAGCCATTTCATCCTCTGACATCCTCTCCACCTTTTGCCCTCAAATCTTTCCCAGCATCACAGATTTTTCCAATGATCAGCTGTTGATAGAATTGGTATCTTTCATTTTGAAAAAGCACTCAGATTGTGTGCATATTGTATGTAGTAGTAATAATACTATCAGTAAATATAAAAATGGTGCTCCTGGGAAATATTTTAAGAACAGAATGTTTCTTCTAATTTTCAGATCTACTCAGTAGTTCAAAAACTAGAGTTCATATAATGATAAGATATAGAAACTTTAAGGTACAATTATTAATAAAATTGTGTATTTTTTTCTTTACTGGCAAGAAATTTAAAATAATTCTTGAAATTATAAGTGTGCCTTTGAAGTGGTTAAATCGAGTAGCATCCTGGTACCATAAGTTTGTTCATTCAGTCCCCAAAGCACTTTCTATTGAGCAGACAGTACTACTTCACAAGTGACTCTTTTACTATGTGTAGGAATATTCCAGAAGTTATGGTTTTAAATGTCACAGGATTTGGATGTTTTATTCCTTTTGTACAGATTATACTTTCATTCTTATACAATAAAATAGAAATTTCAAGGCACCAAACCAGTGACAGTTGCGAAGCTTATTATGTTTTCATGTTTATGTTAGATTTTTTGAGGTATAGTTGATTCAGAATATTGTGTTTCAGTTGTTCAGCAAAGTGAATCTGTCATATATACACATACAGTTGTGAAAGTTTTGATATGTGTACTTTTAAACTAGTGCATTTAAACTAAATCATAGATGTCTGTCTTCCTTTTGGGTTGCTGATTGAAGGCAAATGACATCAATTGCCTAAAATGCCCCAAGTTCAAGATCTGAATTTTAGATTGGAGCAGGTTTAGGAAATGGGTGATCGAGTGGCCTTATTTATTATATATCCCTGTGGTAGAGCCACTCAGCTAAAGTTATACAACTGTTTATTAATTTCCTGGCTAAAATAGCCACATTATGGTAAAAATGTAATTATCATGTAAAGCTTTTTGAAATTCTAACTTATTTTCTCTTGGATACATAGGGTCATCTTTCTTCTTATTCCTTTTAATGAGAGATATGCATATCAAACCATAAAATAAGGGTTCAGAGTAGGGTTTGTGTTGTATCGTCTTTAAATCTGGTTTGAAGAGAGTCATTTGAGATACTAACTTCGATACTAACTTCAAACATCCTGCAAGTAGCAACTGGTGAAATTCATTAAAAAATACTTTGAACTTTTGTCTCAAATCTTCAAATGTGTGAAGTCATCGGTGTTACAGGTCTAGAAAGCATAAAATAGTGTTTCTGAGAGCTCTAATATTATATAGATATGATTTGGGCTTAAAATTTATGAGAAAAAATAGGCAAGACAAAACAATATTCCTTTTGCATAGATATTTTTGTAATTTAAACAGATTTCAGATTCTTGATAAAAAATGGTTAATTACTGGTTTCAATACTGGAAAATGTGGCTAGTTATGTAACATTCTTTAAATAGATCGGGTCATATTCTAATACAGTTCAGTGCTTTTAGCATCTTCTGCCTTCATCTTGGGATCCTCTGACTTCTAGGTTGACCCTAATTTCAATAAAGTAAGGTCTACTCTTTTCTATACAGTTGTATGGTCTATGAAAATTGCATAGTATTACATATGTATCATCATAGTATCACCTTGATCAGTTCCACTACCCTAAAAATAATCCCCTAATATGCCTCTGGTACTATGTTCCCACACTTCATACCTTTGACAAATATGGATTTGTTGCCTACATCTGTAATTTTACTTTTCTCAGATATCATATAAATAGGGCTTCTTCTTATACAATTTTTCCATCTAACTCTTTTCACTTAGGACAGTACCTTTAGAATTTATCCATAGCTCTTCATTTTTCATCACTTACTAGTATTCCAGTGTGTGGCTGTATTACCATTTCTTACACCATTTGGTTTCTGAAGGTCATATTGATTGCTCCCACGTTGTAGCTATTGTGACTAAAGCTGTTATAAATATGGATATTTTGTGTTGACTTAAGTTTTCACAACAGTTGGGAAAAACAGAATATGATTGCTGGATTGTGTATTAAGTGTTTTTAAAATGATTTCATACAAAGTGCTGCATTTTTGCATCCCTATCAGTAACTAATAAGAGTTCTGTGGCCCTGAACCTTCGCCAGCATCTGGTATTGCCTCCACTGGAATTAGAGCTGTTTTAGTAAGTGTTTTAATTTGGGTTTCACTAATGATGAACTTTTTGAGCATATCTTCATATGCTTATCCATGTATCTTCTTTGGTTCTTGTTTAGTCCAATATTTTTAAGAAAACTTTTGTTTTCTGAGAGTATTGAATTTTCATTTAAGTTCTACCCTTATTTTATTTATTTATTTATTTATTTATTTTTATTTTTAATTTTTTTTGTATTTCTTTTTTTTAAATTTAATACTTTATTCCGTTTCACAATCCTGCATTGGTTTTGCCATACACTGACATGAATCAGCCACAGATGTACACGATCTCCCAAAGCGCCCCCCCCCAAGAACAACCAAGGACCGTCCAAGACACCCACTTGGGACCCATTTCACTTTTACCCAACTGACTCCAGAACTAGGTGCCCCACTTGTGACAGGTGGCGGTCTTCTTGAACATGCACCTCCATGCAGGAGCCCCCTGGCACTCTGGATGCAGCCTGCAGACCCGACTCTGTCTCTCAGTGCTCTTTTTTTTTTTTTTTTGCTAATTTAAATACCAATTTATTTTTTTTGTTGTTTGGTTTTTTATTTTTTTTTTACTTTTATTTTTACTTTATTCTATGATACAATACTGTATTGGTTTTGTCATACATTGACATGAATCAGCCATAGGTGTACCTGATCTCCCAATGCCGAAGCCCCCTCCCACCTCCCACCTCCCACCATCTCCCTGGATCATCCCGTACACTAGCCCCAAGCATCCTGTATCCTGCTTTGAACATAGACTAGTGCTTCATTTCTTATATAATTGTATACATGTTTCAGTGCCAATCTCCCCAATCATCCCACCGTCTCCCTCTCCCTCAGAAGCCAAAAGTCCGTTCTATACCTCTGTGTCTCTTATGCTGTCTCACTTACAGGGCTAAATCATTGGGCTTTTTAAGCTTGACACTCTTCTTAAAATAATTTCTAGTCAAAACTCATGAAGAGGATATGACCAAAAACATGTCATTCTAATTTTCCTAAGACAGATGTTTGCTTCACTGAAATTAACTGATAGATATTTCTGTTGGAAAATGTTTACCAAAACATAATTATTTTATTTTGACCATTAAACTGTGACTGTAACCAAATAAAGGCTCATTGTGAGAGAAAACGTTCACTTTGGGAACAGGAAGACAACCTCCATGAAGGGTATTATTCTCCTATGCAGATCATGATCAGTCACTCACTCATGTCTGACTCTTTGTGACCCTATGGACTATAGTCCTCCAGGGTCCTCTGTCCATGAGATTTCCCAGGCAGGAATGCTGGAGTGGGTTATCATTCCCTTTGGCAGAGGATCTTCCCAACCCAGAGTTTGAACCTGCAACTCTTAGGTCTCCTGCATTGGCAGGCAGTCTTTACCACTAACACGACCTGGGAATCCCATTACATTGATAGCCAGAAGTGAAAATATGTGAACTTATTGGTATATTTTAATATATATGTTAATGATAGTTTATAATTGTATTTTATTTACCAAAGCTGTACTTTTATTTATTAGAAAGTACTGCATATAAAATGTTTTTATTATCTTTAGTGGAGTAATACAATATTCTTAATTAATTTCCTAAATTACTTGTCCTTTGTGTATCCAATTTTGATTGCAAAATTATAAATATTGTTGATTACATGTAATAATACCTTGTGGTTTTAAGTTACATGTAATCAAAATTACTGCAAAATATTATTCATAATTTTTTTAAATGTTCTATATATATGATATTTTGTACTCTGTTTACTATAGTCTAAGACCTGTTATTTTCTGACCCAATCATATTTCATCTCTCTCACATAATTACCACTAAATGTAAAGTATCTTGTTTTATTGTGTGCATAAAAGATGCTACTTTCAGAAATAACCCTAAATGCATGTCAGTTAATCTCCATAAAGATTAATGTTTGCTTCACTACACTTTCCATCTTAATTTTGAAAACCTGAAAAGACGTTATTTTAAAACTGGTGCTCAAATATACATGCAGTAGATAAAACAATATGGCTGTCCTGGATAAGTGAGAATATTCAATGTATATAATTAACATAAATTTAGAGGGTTTTTTAAGCTTGTTTTATTTTATGTGTGTCCATAGGTCAGAAGTCTAGGCACAATGTAGCACAGCTGGCTCCTCTGTTCCAGCTTCACCGGATCAAATAAAGATGTCAGCAAGGCTGGATATCCTGTTGTAGGCTCTGGGGAAGAGTGCACTTCCAAGCTTTGTTTTAGGTTATGCACAGAATTTGACTCCTGTGGTAAGACTGAGATACTTGGTTCTGAGCTGGGTATCAATTAGGAACCACTCTTGTCTCCTAGAGGACTCTTTTTAATAAATGCATGTAATGCACTTACATCTCAGAACCTGTAGTGTTATGTCAAATTTCTCTCGCTCTTCAAATTGTCCTCGTTTCCTCTTCTGGATCTCTCTTGCCTTCTGCACTGCATCTCTCTGACTCCTGTTAGAGGAAGTAATCTGTTTTTAAGATCTTATTCAGTTGGACTGTCTTAGGTAATCCAAAATCTCCTTAATTGAAGATATCTTTAAACTTAGTATAATTTTTGAGGTCCCTATTAAGGAGAAGGAAATGGCAACCCACTCCAGTTCCCTTGCCTGGAAAATCCTATGGATGGAGGAGCCTGGTAGGCTACCGTCCATGGGGTCACAAAGAGTTAGACATGACTGAGTGACTTCACTTTACTTTATTGCTATGAAATATAATATGTTCAAAAGTTCCAGGGATTAGATGTAAACTATATTGGGTGACCATTCTACCTACCACACTTAAGCAGTAGACTGAGGTCACTGAAATATCATAGATGACAGATGTTAATGATTTTTAATACTTCCATCTAAAATTGGACTCTAATCAACTAAGAATACCTAGTTGAATTCAATATCTAATTCAAATTGGTAAAATAACATAAATTAAAAGCATTATATATTGTGAGCTATGCAATTAATTTGTCATAAATTTATTTTTAAATGGCTTAAAGATAAGCAATAAAATAGAGTACAATCTATAAATCTGAATAAGTACAGTTTGAACATATCCTAAAGTTGGGTAAATTTTGATAAAATATATAAGTTTAATAATATATAACTTTTTCCTTGAACACCTGTTGTGACTAAAGGGAAGAATTCTAGTCTCTTATTCAGAAAAAAACTCCAGTGAATGCTCCATCTGCAATCATTCATTGAGATAGTACAATCATGTTCGTGTTGATAATCATGGAAACTCTACCATCCATAGTGGGAACAATTTGATTGCAGTCAAGCTTCTGACCAAAGGTATTGAAATTAAGTATATTTGATATTATCTGTAATGCATATTATTTCCATCTATCCTAAATCACACCCACTTTCTTTAGCATAGTCAATAAAGCAGAAATAGATGTTTTTCTGGAACTCTCTTGTTTTTTCCATGATCAGCGAGTGTTAGCAGTTTGATCCCTGTCCTCTGCCTTTTCTCAAACCAGCTTGAACATCAGGAAGTTCACGGTTCACATATTGCTGAAGCCTGGCTTGGAGAATTTTGAGTATTACTTTACTAGCATGTGAGATGAGTGCAATTGTGCGGTAGTGCCAGGGTCCAGCCCCGATGGGTCCAGGGAATTTGAAGCGAGGATGGCACTGATGAGGAAAACTTATTTATTTATTAATATAGAAATATAAGATTAGATTAGGAAGAGATAGTGTAGTAGGAAAATAAGTGGAGAAAGAAGACTGAATAACTTAGTTTATAGCGGAGGCCAATAAAGTTCCAGGAAAGGAGCTTGTACCATCTACGTGGGGCCACTGACAGCCTAAGGGTGCCCCGCCTTAGGCTCCCTTTTGCATGGGTCTAAGAAGCTGGGACAAGTAAGTGGACTTGGTGAACTGCCCGCTCCAGATGGGAATTCAGCCTGAAATTAGAGTAAAGAGGAGAGAGAAGGAGAAGTGGAGAAAGAAGACTGAATAACTTAGTTTATAGGGGAGGCCAATAAAGTTCCAGGAAAGGAGCTTGTACCATCTACGTGGGGCCACTGACAGCCTAAGGGTGCCCCGCCTTAGGCTCCCTTTTGCATGGGTCTAAGAAGCTGGGACAAGTAAGTGGACTTGGTGAACTGCCCGCTCCAGATGGGAATTCAGCCTGAAATTAGAGTAAAGAGGAGAGAGAAGGAGAGGGAGAAAGAGAGAGAGACACGAGGGGAGCCAGCTTCCCAAGAAACTAGGCCGAGAGACTAGTCCGAGAAATTGGTCCATCCTTTATTGTTCAGAAGACCTTTTATGCTTTTGATAAAACATGGAGATCAATGGCTCATCTTTGCATGAAATGTTCCCTTGGTATCTCTGATTTTCTTGAAGAGATCTCTAGTCTTTCCCATTCTTTTGTTTTCCTGTATTTCTTTACACTGATCACTGAGGAGGGTGTCTTATTTCTCCTTGCTGTTCTCTGGAACTCTGCATTCAAATGGGTATATCTTTCCTTTTCTCCTTTGCTTTTTGCTTGTCTTCTTTTCACAGCTATTTGTAAGGCCTCCTCAGACAGCCTTTTTGCTTTTTTGCGTTTTTTTGGGGGGAGACGGTCTTGATCCCTGTCTCCTGTACAATGTCACGAACCTCCATCCATAGTTCATCAGGCATTCCATCTATCAGATCTAGTCTCTTAAGTCTATTTCTCACTTCCACTGTATAATCATGAGGGATTTGATTTAGGTCATACCTGAATGATCTAGTGGTTTTCCCCGCTTTCTTCAATTTAAGTCTGAATTTGGCAATAAGGAGTTCATGATCTGAGCCATAGGAACTCACAGTCTTGCTTTTGCTGACTGTGTAGAGCTTCTCCATTTTGGCTGCAAAAAATGTAATCAATCTTATTTTGGTATTGACTATCTGGTGATGTCCATGTGTATGTAGAGTCTTCTCTTGTGTTGTTGAAAGAGGATATTTGCTATGACCAGTGCGTTCTCTTGGCAAAACTCTATTAGCCTTTGCCCTGCTTCATTCTGTACTCCAAGGCCAAATTTACCTGTTACTCCAGGTGTTTCTTGACTTCCTACTTTTGCATTCCAGACCCCTATAATGAAACGGACATCTTTTTTGGGGGCTGTTAGTTCTAAAATGTCTTGTAGGTCTTCATAGAACCATTCAGCTTCTTCAGCATTACTGGTTGGGGTATAGACTTGGATTATGGTGATATTGAATGGTTTGCCTTGGAAACAAACAGAGATAATTTGTTGGTTTTGAGAATTATAAGATAAATGGCATAAGTTAGTAAATATTTCTAAATCCAGCATAACCCTAACCCAACAGTAACCCTTGCACAATGAGTTAATAGTTATGGTAGAGATTCTCAAAGATGTCATCATATGTATATTTATTTTTCTTCTAATTGATGAAAAGATTTGGCTATCATCCTAGATCTTAATGAGTTGTACATTTGCTATTGAGATATAAAAGCTGTTTTCCTACATACATTTTTTGGTAAGGCATCCTCTAAGTGATTCAATATCTTCGGTACATCAAGAAGATGTAGTGATTAATATTATATGATGTGGAACACTAAAAGCCCTTCTGGAACACTCACTTGTTCCTGAATTTCTGTTCCAATTTACAAGGGATACCTGAGGCAAAAATCCCTATTAAATCTGGAGCGAAATCACCACATTTGTGTTTTTTTTTATACAAACATGTTTCCCATGTTTAATTCTCATGTAATAATTTTTAGACTGCAAATTAAATTGGTCTTTGTGGATTTCAAAAAGCAGATGTGGTGAGGTAATAAAAGCCCTTCTGGAACACTCACTTGTTCCTGAATTTCTGTTCCAATTTACAAGGGATACCTGAGGCAAAAATCCCTATTAAATCTGGAGCGAAATCACCACATTTGTGTTTTTTTTTATACAAACATGTTTCCCATGTTTAATTCTCATGTAATAATTTTTAGACTGCAAATTAAATTGGTCTTTGTGGATTTCAAAAAGCAGATGTGGTGAGGTAAAGTCGTGTCCGACTCTTTGTGACCCCGTGGACTGTAGCCCACCAGGCTCCTCTGTCCATGGGATTCTCCAGGCAAGAATATTGGAGTGGGTTGTCATTTCCTTCTCCAGGGGATCTTCCCGACTCAGGGATCAAACTCAGGTCTCCTGCACTGCAGACAGGTGCTTTAAAACCTCTGAGCCACCAGGAGGTCCGCAGATGTGGAGGCACCATCAAATAAAATGCAAAGTCCTCAGTATGCTAAGATCTAACTCAGGCTTGCTTCAACTAAACTGCCACTGGAAAGATAGAAAAGGTCTTAATAACAAATCTGAAGCACTTACTTGTAGGAAACTGAGTGACCCAGTGTCTTTAATTCCTGGAGAGGGCTAGTTCCTGGAGAGAGAGTTTATAATGATAAACTCTTTCCTTAAATCTGACTTTTTTTTTTTAAGTTGGCTGTATCTTTGTCTTATGGTTAACCTGTATTTGTTAATTTCATACACAAAAAACACATTCCTGTTTACCCTTGTTTTCTTACCTGCTGCTGTTGACTTGTTGGCAGAATTCTGCTGTTGGCAGAATCCCCCAATGTAATTCTGCCCTACATGTGTTCTGAGAATGAATGAATATAAGATTCTTATCTACTCTGAAACAAGCCAGTTGAAAACCACTTAGTTGGAGAGCATTTTGAAACACAATCATACTTTTTAAATGCTTGGAATTATTGGAAACAAAAATTACAGATAATCAGCTTCCTGCTGCTGCTGCTAAGTCGCTTCAGCCGTGTCTGACTCTGTGCGACCCCATAGACGGCGGCCCACCAGGCTCCTCCATTCTTGGGATTCTCTAAGCAAGAATACTGGAGTGGGTTGCCATTTCCTTCTCCAATGCATGAAAGTGAAAAGTGAAAGTGAACTTGCTCAGTCATGTTCGATTTAACGACCCCATGGACTGCAGCTCACCAGGCTCCTCTGTCCATGGGATTTTCCAGGCAAGGGTACTGGAGTGGGGTGCCAATCAGCTCACTGAATAACAATTAAAAGTTGAGGTGGTTCTTTAAAATAAAGTCGTTGGATTGATTCAAGATTCTAAGTCACTTGTAATCGATTCTTTTGTTTCTATTGCACACGTCAGCATTTATCACGATCTGTAAAATGTTATTATGGGTAACGTCCATGTGAAGTTTTCAAATTTCTTGTGGGAACATGTCTTGGTTGACTGTGCACTTAGGTATAAAACTAGATCCACAGGTATTAATGGCAAGCATTTGCTTAGGACCCTAAATAAATAATTTGAAATTTAGGAGAAAATATTTCATTCAGATAATGTAAGAAAAAGCATGGGCTGTTTACTTTAAACCTTCCTGAAGTCATGTGTTCCATCACTACAGTGCTTGTGTGCTAGATGGTCTGCTACTGAATAGAATCACTGGGTTGAAAACCATCACAGTAATATTTTCTAGGATTGCACCATGATGTTCTGGATGATGCTGGATAATAAAGGAGCAAACTTTTAGGCATAGAGGTTTATCATTGAAAATAAAGGGGGTTCATTTCACTGTTGTTCAAATCTAGTTAACTTCCAATACATTATTCTCTTACTTCCATCATTTTTTTACTTGGATATTCATAAAAGAGAGTTTAAACAGATCAATTGTGAACAAGCACCTCTTTGTTTCCATGCTGGATAGCATGGATATTATTAGGCTTTATTTATCTGTAAGGACATCCCGTTTGTCTTAAAGAAAAACAGATATTTAAAAGATAATGCTCAGAATTCCAGAAAAACATCTACTTCTCCTTTATTGACTATGCTTAAGCCTTTGACTGTGTGGATCACAACAAACTGGAAAATTCTTAAAGAGATGGGAAAACCAGATCACTTTACCTGCCTCCTGTGATAGTTGTATGCAGGTCAAGAAGCAAGAGTTAAAATCGGACATGGAACAATGGACTGGTTCAAAATTGAGAAAGGAGTACGTCATGGCTGTATATTGTCACCATCCTTATTTAACTTATATGCAGAGTACATCATGAGGAACGCTGGACTGGAAGAAACACAAGCTGGAATCAAGATTGCCAGGAGAAATGTCAATAACCTCATATATGCAGATGACACCACCCTTATGGCAGAAGGTGAAGAGGAACTAAAGAGATTCTTGATGGAGGAGAAAAAGGAGAGTGAAAAAGCTGGGTTAAAATTCAACATTCACAAAACAAATATCATGGGCTCCAGTCCCATCACTTTATTGCAAATAGATGAGGAAACAATGGATAGACTTTATTTTTGTGGGCTCCCAAATTGGAGCCATGAAATTAAAAGACGGTTGTTCCTTGGAAGAAAAGCTGTGAAAAACCTAGGTAAAAAGCCTAGGTTAAAAAAACCTAGATTAAAAAGCAGATACATCATTTTGCCAACAAAGGTCTATCGAGTCAAAGCTATGGTTTACCAGTAGTCAGGTATGGATGTGAGAGTTGAGCCATAAAGAAGGCTGAGCACTGAAGAATTGATATTTTGAACTGTGGTGTTGGAGAAGACTCTTGAGAGTCCCTGGGACTGCATGGAGAGAGCAAACCAGTCAATCTGAAAGGAAATCAACCCTGAACATTCACTGGAAGGACTGATGCTCAAGCTCCAGTACTGATTCTATAAAGGGGGTTCATTTCACTGTTGTTCAAATCTAGTTAACTTCCAATACATTATTCTCTTATTTCCATCATTTTTTTACTTGGATATTCATAAAAGAGAGTTTAAACAGATCAATTGTGAACAAGCACCTCTTTGTTTCCATGCTGGATAGCATGGATATTATTAGGCTTTATTTATCTGTAAGGACATCCCGTTTGTCTTAAAGAAAAACAGATATTTAAAAGATAATGCTCAGAATTCCAGAAAAACATCTACTTCTCCTTTATTGACTATGCTTAAGCCTTTGACTGTGTGGATCACAACAAACTGGAAGATTCTTAAAGAGATGGGAAAACCAGATCACTTTACCTGCCTCCTGTGATAGTTGTATGCAGGTCAAGAAGCAAGAGTTAAAATCGGACATGGAACAATGGACTGGTTCAAAATTGAGAAAGGAGTACGTCATGGCTGTATATTGTCACCATCCTTATTTAACTTATATGCAGAGTACATCATGAGGAACGCTGGACTGGAAGAAACACAAGCTGGAATCAAGATTGCCAGGAGAAATGTCAATAACCTCATATATGCAGATGACACCACCCTTATGGCAGAAGGTGAAGAGGAACTAAAGAGATTCTTGATGGAGGAGAAAAAGGAGAGTGAAAAAGCTGGGTTAAAATTCAACATTCACAAAACAAATATCATGGGCTCCAGTCCCATCACTTTATTGCAAATAGATGAGGAAACAATGGATAGACTTTATTTTTGTGGGCTCCCAAATTGGAGCCATGAAATTAAAAGACGGTTGTTCCTTGGAAGAAAAGCTGTGAAAAACCTAGGTAAAAAGCCTAGGTTAAAAAAACCTAGATTAAAAAGCAGATACATCATTTTGCCAACAAAGGTCTATCGAGTCAAAGCTATGGTTTACCAGTAGTCAGGTATGGATGTGAGAGTTGAGCCATAAAGAAGGCTGAGCACTGAAGAATTGATATTTTGAACTGTGGTGTTGGAGAAGACTCTTGAGAGTCCCTGGGACTGCATGGAGAGAGCAAACCAGTCAATCTGAAAGGAAATCAACCCTGAACATTCACTGGAAGGACTGATGCTCAAGCTCCAGTACTGATTCAAGAGCTGAGTCATTGGAAGAGACCCTGATGCTGGGAAAGATTGAAGGCAAGAGGAGAAGGGGTCGTCAGAGGAAGAGAGGGTTGGATGGCATCAACAACTTGATGGACATGCGTTTGAGCAAGCTCTGGGAGGTGGTGCAGGACAGGGAAACCTGGCGTGCTGCAGTCCATGGGGTAGCAAAGAGTCAGACATGACTAAGGGGCTGAAGAACAACAATAGTGCTCAGTTAACTGGAGAGTAATTAACAAAAGGAATCAGTGTTTATAGAAAGCCCCTGGGAAATCCTGCAAAAAAACGTGTTTGTGATTGAGCACATCAAGGAGAGGCAAAGGAAAATGGAAGCCCTCAGATAGAAGCTCACTCAGGAAGAAATACCTACTTCTTGTTTAGAAAAAAATCACCCTTCAGACTTTTATGTATTTAGGTACAGGTAAGTTATAACTTCAAGCAAGAGCACACTGCATTTTGACCAGATGCATTGTTTGCTATCTAATATTACTATTTACTACAAATGTAACTATTTGTATCTATTGTATATATCTATGGGCTTGGATTTCTCCAAAGCTCTACTACCTGTCGGCACAGTCCTCCAAATATCGGCAGATGAAGCAAGACCAGTACTGCGTCCAGGAGAAGCCCCCACATGAGGCCTGAGAGTCAGTTACTCTGTGGAGGCAGAGCATCTGCAACAGAGGCTTTTGGAGGCTGAGGGCTTGTGGGGAAGTTCCTGAGAACAGCATCGCTGGGAAGTGGGGGCTGTGAAGGAAGGAGTCAGACCCAGCCAGGAAGCTTGCTTACAAGAGAGGGAAGGAAATGCTTCTTGTATCCTCTGAGCCGTGGGCTAGAAGGAAACAAGAGGCACCTATTGCCCCAAATTTTAACAACCAAGGGTGTAAGCATCTCTCCTGCTTCATCCTTCTGATCTGGGTGTGAGAGGGGCACTCACCCTGCATGCATCCATGCTTGTCACTCAGGGAGGGTTGGTGGGGTTGAAACAGATAATGAAGAGCAGAGAATGATAGCAATAATCCCGTGAGAACAGGACTGCAGAGTGAGGTTTGTTTAGAACTCAGTAGATGACTGATGAATGAGTAAAGGATAGATTTTTTTTCCCCCTTGATTTTTCTGTCTCCTAAAGAAACTATAGTTCCTTCAGTTGTTATTTATCCTCAGGTAGTAAGTCCTAAGAATTATAACAAAATCGTCAACCAGAGCATGCTCCAAACTATGTACGTTCCCCTCTTCACTGTACTCCCGGTACAAGCAACTCCCTAAAATGACCCAGCCTTCATTAAGCAGGCTTCCTAGCTCTGCTTCAACACCGTTTCTTTAAACCTCAGCACATCCCCCCACAAGATAAGGTCTACAAACTCTGCCCCACTTCTGAAGTTGTTAACAACTCCCTTGGATTCCTTATGCAGATAGACCTTACTTCCTACTTTAGAGATAAGATCTCTGCCATCTGGTGTAAACTCCTTCCACACCTTAGCATATCTCAGGATGCATTCCAGCCCCTACAGTTTTGCTAAAGTTGTTTCCTTCTTTGCCCACCCCCTGCTTCTAATTCCCTCCCTGCCCCCCTTCTACTTAATCCTTCTCATCCTTTAGGACCTAGTCTCATCCATAGTTCCTCTGCAGTTTTCTCTGCCCACATTTCCTACCCATAATAATATCTTTCATGTTTGATTTCAGTGAAGTCTGTCGTAAAAAGTCTTAAGATGACTGAACTCCCAGCTCCTTAAGTCCCCTCCCAGTCTCAGTCCATAGGTTTAGGTATTTGCCTAGCTGGTTAATGGAGGAGCCAGGTCCAGACCTCTGCGTTTTTCATTCCCAGAGCTGTGTTAGCTGCACCACTATGTTTTGTTATTAAAAAATAATTTTAGTTGTTTATTTTTGGCTATACTGAGGCTACTCGGGTGTGTGGGGTTTTCCACCTGTGGTTTCTCATCGCGGTGGCTTTTCTTATGTGGAGCCCGGCTCTAGGGCACTCAGACTGAAGCAGCTGCACCACGTGGTCTCAGGAGCGGTGGCTCCTGGGCTCCAGGGCACAGGCTCAATAGTGGTGGCACGTGGCCTTAGTTGCTCTGTGGCATGTGGGATCCTCCCGGACCAGGGATCAAACCCATGTCTCCTGCATTGGCAGGTAGATTCTTTACCCCTTGAGCCACCTGGGAAGGCACACCATATTTTACAGATTAAAATCTAAGCATTTCTTCTCTTTCACAGGTTATCTGATTGTGGTACGTGGCATTCTAAAGGCTTGGACATTCATAAAACTCATTTCCAAGTGTTCACAGGTTTTTTTCTCAACTATGTGAGCATGTGAGCAGCTTGAGGGTAGCTCTTGAGAGCATCCATGTACTCTGCCTGGCACTGGAGTTCAACCCAAGTTTACACTGGTTCACCTGCACTGAAGACGTAGCCCTTCCCTAGGCCTCAGTTTCCTTTTTGCAAAGTTTTTGCACTTAATGATTTCTAAAACCCTTTTCAATTATAAATCTCTGTAAATCATCTAAAAATTCTTGTAAATTAAAAGCATAGGTAGCTATCAACTTGTGAGCTGAGATGGGTCCGTGTTACATTTTCTGTTGCATGGGTTTTGGGGGCTGAATTATGGCAAAAATTTTTAGTATCCAGTGGTTAAAAAGCTTCACCTAAAAGTGCAGATTTTAGATTCTTTTGAAAAAAAAATGTAGTTTCCTTCTGATAGATATTGGTTGGAGTCACTTTCTTATGGTGGCCTTGATAAAGTTTACAATTTCTGTGGTCTACAAGCCTATTATAGCTTTTTGTTGTTATTTCTTAACCAGTCTATGTACTGTGTCTGAGTCCCTGCCCTAAAACTGCTGAGGACAACTTGCTAGAAAGGAAAGTGGTGGAAGTGAGAGAGGAGGAGTCATGTAAGGAAAAACTTGGAGTGCAGATGGAGGGGGTGAAAGACCGAGTGAATACTTCTGCCATAACCGTGGTCACCCCTGTAAACTGAGACAGAGGAGGAGGGATGCAGAGAAGACTTTTACTTTCTACCTTAAATGCTGTGTCCTAACAATCTACCAGTCCATTCTGAAGGAGATCAGCCCTGGGGTTTCTTTGGAAGGAATGATGCTGAAGCTGAAACTCCAGTACTTTGGCCACCTGATGCGAAGAGTTGACTCATTGGAAAAGACTGATGCTGGGAGAGACTGGGGGCAGGAGGAGAAGGACGACAGAGGCTGAGATGGCTGGATGGCATCACGGACTCGATGGATGTGAGTCTGAATGAACTCCAGGAGTTAGTGATGGACAGGGAGGCCTGGCGTGCTGCGAAGAGGTGGACACAACTGAACGACTGAATTGAACTGAACTGAACAATCTACAAGTGGGAAAAATCCAAAATGAAAACTTTAAGGCACATCAGCACCTTAAAAGTGGCTGATATTTACTCTGTCAAGATTTTAAGTCTGGTAGTAGACCAAATGTATAGACCTTGTGTCAGGAAAAACTCCTGTTCATTGTTTTGGCTACTCAATAAGCACTACAGAGTGATAGCGACGGAGAATAAATATTTATTGAGTTTAAATAAGAGAACTAAGAATCTTAAGATTATTGAATATATTTCAGTATTTCTCAAAGTTGATCCCTTTGGGCTATTTGGCTAGCTGAGATTCATAGATGTGATTTGAACCTGCTGGGTAATGGGTCCAGTGTATCTGACCATGAATCTGTCGGCATCTAGTCTGACTATTCACTGGAGGATGTTTACTCATTTGGTCTCAGGCTGGGTCCATGGGTTCCAACATGTCAGTATGTCATCTGACTTCGATTCTGCCCTTTAAACAATATGGGCCTAGTTTCTACAGTTTAAAAAGTCAAGACTACATTCTTTAAGGCCAGGTGGAAAGTCCTTCATAAATACTTGTTCAATAGAAGACTGTGGTCCTTCCATTGTTACCTTATCCACACTGTTATTTACGGATGTAACTGCTACAGAAAAGAGTAGAGGAAACCAGAGCCTTATCTTAAAAATAACTATACTTCTGGTTTCAAGAAATTAAATAATCTAAAACTGCAAGCTCTGTTCAGGTCTGTCTATAGTTTCCAACCTTGTTTAAAATGTAAAACATCCACTCTTAAATCTCAGATCCAAAAATATGCAAATCAAATGTACCATTTAAGATTTGTTTCAGGAAAATGTAGATCTGCTGGTCTGCCTTTTCTAATTTTTAGACAAATATCTCTTTTAATTTTGAGCTAAAGTATGCCATTGCCTTTGTATTAAGTTTTGTTGGAAAAAGCTTGATAAAGCACTCAGTTCAGTCGCTCAGTCGTGTCTGACTCTTTGCGACCCCATGAATCGCAGCACGCCAGGCCTCCCTGTCCATCACCAACTCCTGGAGTTCACTCAGACTCACATCCATCGAGTCCGTGATACCGTCCAGCCATCTCATCCTCTGTCGTCCCCTTCTCCTTCTGCCCCCAATCCCTCCCAGCATCAGAGTCTTTTCCAATGAGTCAACTCTTCCCATGAGGTGGCCAAAGTACTGGAGCTTCAGTGTTAGCATCATTCCTTCCAAAGAAATCCCAGGGCTGATCTCCTTCAGAATGGACTGGTTGGATCTCCTTGCAGTCCAAAGGACTCTCAAGAGTCTTCTCCAACACCACAGGTCAAATGCATCAATTCTTTGGCACTCAGCCTTCTTCACAGTCCAACTCTCACATCCATACATGACCACAGGAAAACCATAGCCTTGACTAGACGGACCTTAGTCGGCAAAGTAATGTCTGTGCTTTTCAATATGCTATCTAGGTTGGTCATAAGTTTTCTTCCAGGGAGTAAGCGTCTTTTAATTTCATGGCTGCAGTCACCATCTGCAGTGATTTTGGAGCCCAAAAATACAAAGTCTGACACTAGCCTTCATAACATTATAGATTGCTCAGAGAGAATATGAAACCAGTAGGTGATTTGTCCTCATCAGATAGAGAAATTTGTACACAGTTTATAAGAAAACAATCTCAGACTCTTAAAGGTTCTCTCTGATATATCTTTGACATTATTTGATATCGCTTAATTAATGACATTCAGTTCTTACTGTGGGTGAGAAGGTTCAAGATGTGTAAGGAGTCTCATACTCCCAACTGCTGACAGACTGGGGAGGTTGGGAAGAGGCAGTGTGATAGGGAAAGGGGCTGGCCATAGTAAATCAAGAAGATGAAGACAAAAGTGAAGATGTTGCAGGGAACTCCCTGACGGTCTACTGGTTAGGACTCTGAGCTTTTAGGACCAGGGCCTAGATTTAGTTCCAAAAAAAAAAAACCCAACGGCTTGAAGGTGTTGCAATTCAAAAAGACTGGGAGCATACCAAGTGAAATGATAATTACTCAGAAGGCACTTAATTAGCATTGTTTCCCCCCAATTTGATTTACAATGTTGGCTAATCTTGCTAATCCTTGTAAATAGGGTAATGGTTTTATTATTATTTCCTAACTAGTGGTCATAAGTTTTCTACACTATCTGTGTAACATCGTCTTCTGTATTAGAAATTATTAAAGTAAGTCACCAAGTTTCTGAATAGTTTTTGAAAAGGAAAGAAAGTAGCCTGTATTCCTTAATAACTGTGAGTGGAAACTGTTTTTTGAGTAGAAAGATTCTTCAGTTCCGTTAACAAAGGGTCTTCCTTGCTGGGAGGCTTCCCTGATAGCTCAATTGGTTAAGAATCCGCCTGCAATGCAGGAGGACCCCGGTTTGATTCCTGGGTTGGGAAGATCCCCTGGAGAAGGGATAGGCTACCCACTGCAGTATTCTGGCCTAGAGAATTCCATGGACTGTACAGTCCATGGGGTCTCAAAGAGTCGGACATGACTGAGCGATTTTTCACTTTTACTTCCTTGCTGGGAGGGCACCAGGAATGTGAGATTGATTTCTGGATACTAGAGCCTTCATCAAGTGAAAAATGGGATCCAGGGAATTCCCTGTTGGTCCAGTGGTTAGTGCTGTGTGCTTCACTGCAGGAGGCATGGGTCTGATCCCTGATCTGGGAACTAAGGTCGCCCAAACCAAGAAGCACAGCCAAAAAGCATTGATCCAGTTAGGTCAGTGGAAAAAGGGGCTAGAATAGACAGCAAGCATTGGTCGCTTATTGATTTATTGCTTTAAAACACTCTTTTTCCATATTATAAAGCATTGTCCAAGTATTGTAAATAGACCATGGTTTGTAGAATTTTCAGAACGCTAATATTATTTGTTCTCTTTGAGGATAGGAAATTATGTTAAGTGAAGGGAAGAATACTTTGAATCTAAAAATATTTTAATGTAGTAATTAAAATAGTTTTAGTGATATAGATGTAGAAAAGCAAAACTAAGAAAGCATATAAGCAAAAAGACAAAAGTAAAAGTGCCTGATTTTCCACCTGAAAATGGTCGTTATTAACATGTTGATATATGCTTTTCTGTTTTGTTCCCCTCTGCGTCTAGTTTTTAAAAGGAAGCCAGTCTTCTTGCAATTAGAAATCAAAATATTTTATATCTGGGAGGAACCTAAGAGATAGAGTTCAGATCCCTCAATTAGAAGTGAGTAGATTGGCAAGGAGATCCAACCAGTCCATCCTAAAGAAGATCAGTCCTGTGTGTTCATTGATGCTGAGGCTGAAACTCCAATACTTTGGCCACTGATGTGAAGAGCTGACTCATTGGAAAAGATACTGATGCTGGGAAAGATTGAGGGCAGGAGGAGAAGGGGGCGACAGAGGATGAGATGGCTGGATGGCATCATCGACTCAATGGACCTGGGTTTGGATGGACTCTGGGAGTTGGTGATGGACAGGGAGGCCTGGCGTGCTGCAGTTCATGGGGTCGCAAAGAGTCGGACATGACTGAGCGACTCAACTGAACTGAACTGAACTGAACTGAACTGAGGTTGAGTTCTGAGAGGTGAGCCACACAGCTGGTTGTTGATAGATTGAGGCCTCAATCCCAGGTGATGGTGTCTTCCTTCACCACATCACACAGACACATCATTCTTCTAAAGACGTTAGATTCTAGTGTATGGACAGATTGCACAGGAGGAAAGCATAGGAGAAGCTTGACTTCCCTTGACACTGAAGTTCAGTTTTGATTTGTTTAGGAACTTGATTTAAAGGCCAAGATTATTAACGGCAGTAGGACCAAAGAACAAGCCAACAAAAATAAAACTGAGTTGATGAAAGCCCTTTAAGCTGTCAATATGTTCAACGATAAATAATAGTGATTACAAAGAGTTGTGTACTTCTTCGTGTCTTTCTGATTCTTAAAATTACTCTTCTTGTTATGAAAGTGTTCAATCCTAGAGAGTAGTAGAGAGAATAGTTTAATAATCCTCTAGATAACATCACTACGACTCAACAGTTATTAGCTTTTGCTCTTACTTCATCTAAACCCAATTTTTTCTCTCCTCCTTTCCTTTATTTTTGTGGCTATAGTGTTTTAAAGTCAATCCCTGACTTTTCATTTCACCTTTTCCATTTGTGATTATATCATCTTGCAATTCCCTTGTTACAGTTTTGTTGTTGACGGTGTAGGTAGCTTGACACTTTCTTGAGGTCTGTTCCTGACAGTGACATTTCTTATTAATAACTTAGCGGCATTAATGAGAATCTACCTGGATGGCACATCATGTGTCAGGCCCAAGTCCAAGCATTTTCCATGTATTAATTTATTAAAGTCTTACAACAACCCTGTGAAATGAGTCTAGTATCATCTCTGGTTTTATAGATAAAGAATTTGAAATATAGAGAATTGATATGTGATGGCTTACTTCTGAGAAGTTCATCACTTCATAAGGAATTCACAGTTAATAAAACTGAAGTCATAGAGTTTTTCAGGCATGAATATCTTACATTTTTCAACATTTTCCATGTTGCATTGTAGAGTTAATCTTATTTTTCTGTCTGTCGCCATTTCACCATAATACAGGAGTAAATTCTGTGAATTGAGAAATGGTGTATGTGGTAAAAGACGGGAATATCAAGGGCTTCATAATTTGGTATTGTTGACTATAGGAGAAGAAAAAGTTTTCCTTGATTTTTTTAGGTTCCTGTCTGGGTTTGAACATGAGACTCACAAAGAGAGAGTAATAGGAGAAAGTGTACAAATTTATATAAAATTTTTGTTGTTGTTCAGTCATTAAGTCATATCTGACTCTTTGCAACCCCATGGACTGCAGGCTTCCTTATCCTTCACTGTTTCCCTGAATTTGCCGAGATTCATGTCTATTGAGTTGGTGATGCTATCTAACCCTCTCATCCTCTGCTACCCCCTTCTCCTTTTGCCTTCAATCTTTCCCAGCATTGGGGTCTTTTCCAATGAGTTAGCTCTTCACATCAGGTGGCCAAAGTATCGGATCTTCAGCTTCACTCCTTTTTATGTAAGATAAGTGTTACAAAACACACGCACCCTTAAAGCTAATATCAGAAGATGTTAAACTGTTAGGAAAAACACACTGACTGAAGCTGCTCATCCTGGCCAGGCACCATAGTAACCATTGAGTAGGTTATTTTACGACAGAGGGGTCTTGTAGGGAACAAGGAACTAAAAAGCCACCAGCGGCTAGAGGAGTTCGAGAAAGATCAAGGGAAGACACTATGTGTCTGGCCACCTCCCAGAATCCTTCTCGCTGGCATCTTGGTTGAGCAACGTGTGTGCCACCAGGAAGGACGCCAAGGCAGAATGAATGGCTTAAGACAACCCAAAGGACCTCCTTGGTGCCTCAGACAGTAAAGCGTTTGCCTGAAATGTGAGAGGCCTGGGTTCAGTCCCTGGGTTGGGAAGATCTGCTGGAGAAGGAAATGGCAACCCGCTCCAGCATTCTTGCCTGGAAAAGTCCCGTGGATGGAGGAGCCTGGTAGGCTACAGTCCGTGGGGTTGAAAAGAGTCGGACATGACTGAGCGACTTCACTTCCTTTCTCTAAGACAACCCAGAAACCAATGCTACCATCATAAAACCCAAGACTGTGAGCCATGAGGCAGGGCAGTCCTGGGTCCGTTACCCGACAGCTCTCCGCCTGGGCACCCCTTCCCAATAAACTCTCCTGCTTTGCCAGCACGTGTGGTCTCCTCAGAGAGTTTATTTCCAAGTGTTAAGACAAGAGCCCTCTTTCGGTCCTGGAAGGGATCCCCCTTCCTGCCACAAAACCTGAGGACTTTTATGCTTGGGTGGAAGGTCCTGGAAGGATATGGTAAGACAAAGGGGATGAGTCAGTGGAGTAAACTGGGGACATTTAGCAAGTCCTGCCCATTCAGGTTTCTCTGTGTGTCCCCTTTCCTTAGAGAAGAGGAGTGCTTGTTGCCCCCAGTGTAGGGAGGGCAGCTCTCACGTGAGGAGCTTGAGACCTGCTTCAGGGAAGGTCAGAAAGGTCTCCTGCACCTGCTGTTTCTCAGATCCCTTCAGCTTAAAATGTTTGATATGCCAAATGGATGTATTCTGAGGTAGTATGTCGTGATTACGGACTCTGTCATAATCTTTCCAAAGAAAGTAAGTGTTACTCACTCAGTCCTGTCTGACTCTTTGCCACCCCATGAACTATAGCTTGCCAGGCTCCTCTGTCCATAAAATTCTCCAGGCAGGAATACTGGAATGCTTTGCCATTCCCTTCTCCAAAGGATCTTCCCAACCCAGGGATCGAACCCCAGTCTCCCTCATTGCAGGCAGGTTCTTTACCATCTGAACCACCTGGGAAGCCCTTGCCTTTCCAAAGATGCAGTGTTGTAGGTGTGTGGTTGTGTATAAGTTTTAAAGTTAGAAAAATAGAATTAAAAGAAAATTATTGTCTAATTTGGATTTGAAATGTAAGCCTACATACATTTTATTCTCTGATCAATTTTGAATGTCATTTTCTTCCAAAGTAGTTTTTCTATTTATGATTTTCAGAAAATAATACTAAGGATTAGATTTACTGAACTGTCAGAACAGTCTTAAGGAGGCAGCACATCTTTCTAATTACCAGACTTGAATTGCAATTTTCTTTTACCTTCTAGGAATTGCTATCAGACAATAAGAACAAAGTGGAAATTGCATAAGAATAAGAGGATTCCCTCTGGTGTGTTCATTGGTGGTAAATTCCATCTCAATACTGTAGAGAGGTGGGGGGTGAGGAAATTAGCACGTGAAAGGAAAGCCCTTTGGGCTTCCATTCTTAACTTCTGTGGCTTTTGATTGGCTTTGCTGGGATCCCTCCAGCATTTTCCTGTCATCCAGACTTGGAGCATTATTTAATTATCAGAGATTATTAGAGTGTAATAATCTCAGTGAGCGCTAGGACTCTCTCAGAGAGGACTTTATGCTTTTTAGAGTGCTCTGCATCCATGATGCATTTCATTTTTTTTCTTCCCTTCATCTTCTCCCTATCCAGTTTGTGTTAAGTTCCTGTTGATTTCCTGACTGTCGTATCTTTGACTGTTTTTGGGGGGGGCCATGCCATCAAATTGTCAGATCTTAGTTCCCCAACCAGGGACTGAACCTGGGTCCTGGCAGTAAGAGCACAGACTCCTAACCACTGGACCGCCAGGGAATTTCCCATGTCTTTTAAATTCAACCCCTCTATTCCAGTAACTGATACCATAAGAATCACAGCATGGTGGAGCTGGAAGGATCCTTACAGACCATTTAATCTGAACTCATCCTCCGTTAAATAAAGCAGCTGGGATATGAGAGTTATCTAGCTTTGGCAGTTTTATAGGTCTGCCCCACCATACTCCCCGCGCCCTGCAGGTACCGGGACCACTCTGCCTTCCAGGTTTGACTGCTTAGCTCCCTTCTCTCATGCCCATCCCCACTCCAATTCCAGTTCATTCTGTGTGAAGTTGGGAGGAAAATATTTTTCTAATTCCACTTTGTTAAAGTAGGGGTTTCTTCTCTAGGCGTAATGAGAGCTCTTATTTCTTGATACATGAAACCAAAATTTCTTAGGTGGGTTAATTGTGTATATCTTCTTTATAAATTATTTCATTTTATCTTGAACATTTGTTTTCTTTACAGTAAAAATATTTCATTTAAATGTATATGGCTTTTGTAATATACTGAAGTTGGGGTGTATATGCTTAAAATATATTGAATTAGAATCTGTGCCATTTGTTTCTTTTGTATACTTCTTCACCATGTTTAATACAGTGTTCTGAGTTCGTTCTCAATAAAAATGAAGTTCTCTTTGAAGCTGAGTGCAAAGATAGTGCTTGGAAGTATTTCTTTCTGAAGTAGGTTGCCATTCTCTTCTTCAGAGGATCTGCCCAACCCAGGGATTGAACCCAGATCACTGGCATTGCAGGCAGATTCTTTATACTCTGAGCCACCAGGGAAGCCCCCTTTCTTTCAATAATGAATGTTTATTTAATATTTACTAATCTTTCTCTACTGTGCTTCCTCTATTCAGATCAGTTCAGTTCAGTCGCCCAGTCGTGTCCGACTCTGCGAACCCATGGACCGCAGCACGCCAGGCTTCCCTGTCCATCACCAACTCCCAGAGTTCACCCACACTCCTGTCTATTGAGTCGGTGATGCCATCCAACCATCTCATCCTCTGTTGTCCCTTTCTCCTCCTGCCTTCAATCTTTCCCAGCATCAGAGTCTTTTCCAATGAGTCAGTACTTCGCATCAGGTGGCCAAAGTATTGGAGTTTCAGCTTCAACATCAGTCCTTCCAATGAACACTCAGTACTGATTTCCTTTAGGATAGACTGGTTGGATCTCCTTGCAGTTCAAGGGACTCTCAAGAGTCTTCTCCAACACCACAGTTCAAAAGCATCAGTTCTTTGGTGCTCAGCTTTCTTTATATTCCAGCTCTCACATCCATACATGACTACTGGAAAAACCATAGCCTTGACTAGATGGACCTTTGTTGGCAAAGTAATGTCTCTGCTTTTGAATATGCTGTCTAGGTTGGTCATAGCTTTCCTTCCAAGGAGTAAGTGTCTTTTAATTTCATGGCTGCAGTCACCATCTGCAGTGATTTTGGGGCCCAGAAAAATGAAGTCAGCCACTGTTTCCACTGTTCTTCCTCCACTATCATATATCTATTTTTGCATGTATTTTTTTGTCATGTTACTCTTTTTTCTCTATTCTTTTTAGTTCTGTGCTATAACTCCTGTAACAAAAGACAGGTTAACAAGAGAAAAGCATATAAGTTTCTTAAAGTAAGTTTATATAATAGTACCTTTCTAAGGAAATGAAGACCTAGTGACACTGGATGATGAAACCTGAGTGTTTTCATGCTAGACTTGATGAAGAGTGAAAAGTTTTGGGAAGGTGCGATGACAGGACAGAGGGTACGAGGCAAGTGCAGTGAGTGAACTGGGAAAACTCAGTGAGGCCTGTCCACTCAGCTTTATCTGTGTGTCTCTTTGGAGATAAGGATGACCCTTTTGTCTGAGAAGAGGGAGGGTTTTATAGTCTGCTTTAGAGGAAGGTCAAGAAGTCCTTCCTGCACCTGCATGTTCTCAAATTCCTTCAGCTTAAAATGTTAAATATATCAAGATGCCATATTTTAGGTGCTTCTCAGGTGATGCAGTGGTCAAAAATCTGTCTGCCAATGCAGGAGACATGGAGATGCGGGCTTGATCCCTGGGTTGGGCAGATCCCTTGGAGAAGAGAATGACTACCTACTTCAGTGTTCTTGCATGGAGAATCCCTGGAACAGAGGAGCCTGGCGGGCTGCAGTCCAGGGGGTCACAGAGAGTTGAATCCGACTGAGCATGCACACACATACACATATACCGTATTTTAGGTCAGTGTGTTCTGAACCCCGTGCTATAAACTCTTTGAGGGAAAAAACAAAGCCATGCATGGCATATAGTAATTTTTAAAGAAAAATTTCCTTCATCTCATTACACTGGAAATACCAAGTGTTGTAGGAATACAGAGAAGCATAGAGGAAGGAGTGACTAATTGTTTTATAGGTGATATAGTGTTAAAGAAAAGTGGACCTTGAGCTGTCCTTGAATTTGTTGGGCTAGGGGGAAAGGACTTTTCAGGTAAAAGAAATCATACTATTAATATAGGGAGAGTTCCAGCATTTTAGATGTGACTTTATCCAAGTTGTCTCATTTGATCAGTGCACTGATAGAATGAAAATATAGACCTCTAAGAGTTAGTCTGTTTCTTTGGAATACAAGTAAATAATGTTTTCTTAGCTTTTGATTAAATTAATCATTGTAACACAAGAGAAGACAAGTAAATGTGTTAGCTAAGGTGAAAATTACTAAGCTGAAATCTGCACCATCAGTACAGTGAGGTATTTATTTGGTTAAGAAGAATATCTTCTAATTTAAAATTGCAGTAAGCTTGATAATAGAAGAT
>SJYC01031606.1:0-21766 GCA_006408675.1 Madoqua kirkii | reverse complement strand
TAGGATTTTATCCCAAAGGCCATTTTTTCACTGGCACATGAAAGGATTAGATTTGCAGTTGAGGATGTCTCTCTCTGTGTCTGCAGGATTTAACTAAAAGCAAGCACCTGTGAGTGCTGAGTTGCTTCAGTCGTGTCCGACTCGTTGCAGCCCTATGGACAGTAGTTGGCCAGGATCCACCGTCTTAGCCATTGGACCACCAGAGAAGCCCCATCACTTACACTTCAGCATAACTCTCATATTTATTCCCCTACATCTCATGATTATTTTACCTCCACCCTCCTCCCATTATATAGCTACTAAATATTGACATTATCTTTGACTATTTACTCTACATATCCAATCAGATGGCTCTTGGTCCTATGGATCTCTTTTCTGTTGTAGTTCCCTAATCTATGGCTCCTTCTAATTCAGTCACTTTTGTGTTTTTTATATTTCTCATTGATTTTTTTCCCCCTTGTATCTTCTAACTGGTCTTCTTGACCCCACTAAATCCCTTTTAACTTACGGTTTGAACTTGGTAGGGCTGGCACAGGTGGTCATCATCAATCAAGATAACCTAAAGAGCTTTCTATTGCATTCTGCTCCCCTCAAGCCACCCAGGATATATCCGACCCTCAGCAATACACCTTTTCTCTTTTCTCTACCTTCTACAGAAAACTAGTGAGTTCAGTCCAGTTTTTACCAAAGAATCAGAATCAGCTAGAGTGATTTCCGGACCTGAGATTACATTTCACTAGAATTTTAATGGGGTTCAGGAATTGGTAGTCTTAGACTCTCCGGTATAAATAATTCTGTGTGCTAAGTCACTTCAGTCGTATTTGCCTCTTTGTGACCCCCATGGACTGTCACCCACCAGGATCCTCTGTCCATGGGATTCTCTAGGCAAGAATACTGGAGTGGATTGCCATGCTCTCCTCCAGGGCATTCTGTATACACTTGCTAAAGTTTTATTCTTCAAACACAGGTCATGGCTAACCTGTGGTTTCGCTTTTTTCCACTGTATTGAACCTGGAGTCAGAAGCCTGTGATTATAATTTGCCTGCATTGTTTATGAGCTCTATGATTCTAGGCTTCAGTAGTATGTGAACTGAGACCTTCCAGATGTTCAAGCTGGGTTTAGGAAAGGCAGAGGAACCAGAGATCAAATTGCCAAAATCTGCTGGATTTTGGAGAGAGCAAAGGAGTTTCAGAAAAATATCTACTTGTGCTTCGTTGACTATACTAACGCTTTGACTGTGTGGATCACCACAAACTGTGGAAAATTCTTAAAAGAGATGGGAATACCAGACCACCTTATCTGCCTCCTGAGAAACCTGTATGCAGGTCAAGAAGCACCAGTTAGAACCGGACATGAAACAACGGACTGGTTCCAAATTGGGAAAAGAGTATGACAAGGCTGGATATTGTCACCCTGCTTATTTAACTTCTATGCAGAGTACACATGTGAAATGCCAGACTGGATGAATCACAAACTGGAATCAAGATTGCCAGGAGAAATATCAGCAGCCTCAGATATGCAGATAATATTACTCTAATGGCAGAAAGTGAAGAAAACTAAAGAGCACGTTGATGAGGGTGAAAGAGGAGAGTGAAAAACCTGGTCTGAAACGCAACATTCAAAAAACTAAGATCATAGCATCTGGTCTCATCACTTCATGGCAAACGGAAGGGGGAAAAAATGGAAGCAGTGACAGATTTTCTTTTCTTGGGCACCAGAATCATTGTGGATGGTGACTGCAGCCATGAAATTAATTGACACTTATTCCTTGGAAGAAAAAGCTATGACAAACCTAGACAGCATATTGAAAAGCAGAAAAAAAACAAAAACAAAAACAAAAAACTCAGTCAAAAGCAGAGAGTTCATTTTGCTGACAGAGGTCTGTATAGTCAGAGCTATGGTTTTTCCAGGAGTCATGTCTGGATGTGAGAGTTGGACAACGAAGGAAGGTTGAGTGCCAGAGAATTGATGCCTTCAAATTGTGGTGCTGGAAAAGACTCTTGCGAGTCCCTTTGACGCAAGGAGATCAAACCAGCCAATCCTAAGGGAAATCTGCCCTGAATATTCACTGAAAGGACTGAAGTTGAAGCTCCAGTACTTGGCCATCTGATGTGAAGAGACGACTCATTAGAAAAGATCCTGATGCTGAGAAAGATCGAAGGCAACAGGAAGAGGGGGAGGCAGAGAGAGATGGTTAGATGGCATCACCGACTCAATGGACTTGAATTTGAGCAAACTCTTGGAGCTAGGGGAGTACTGAGGAGCCTGGCCTGCTGCAATCCATGCGGTCATAAAGACTTGGATGCAACTTAGTGACTGAACAACAACAAGCTTGGTCAAGTCCTTAATATCTTAGAGCCATGTCTAGAAAATGGGGTGATAATAAATCATGACATTGAATTCTTATCTGGATCAGTAACTTCTTCAATTATGAAGATCTTTTATGTATTCACATTCCATTTTCTCCTTATAGTAATGTAGATGTTGATACCCACTCAGTTTATCTCAGATTCCAGAACTGGATGGTAAAGTATGAATGGCCCTCGAGGAAAGAATAGCCAAATGGTGACATATAGAATTGGAGCTCTTAAAACATCCTTTCTTGACTCAAGCCAGTATAAATTCCAAGCTGCAGGCTGGTATCAGGAATTTGATAGGACATCACTGAAACAGGATGTGAAACCACCACATTCACATGTGCAAAGTAAAATTTGGGTCAGTGGTTATCAGCTTAGCTGCTCACAGGACCTGAAAAGCTTTAAAAACTACTGATGCCCAGTTTCTATTCCCAAAGTTTCTGATTTAATTTGTTTATAATAGAGCCTACAAAGAAGTTTAAAATACTCTCCAGTACCTGGTTTGTTTTAATGTACAGTTATAATTATCCGACTCTTTGCAACCCCATGGACTGTAGGCTACCAGGCTCTTCTGTCCATGGAATTTTCTAGGCAAGAAAATTCTTGTCTGGAGGGAGTTGTCGTTTCCTTCTCCAGGAGATCTTCCCGACCCAGGGATTGAACCTGGGTCTCCCGCATTGTAGCCAGACGCTTTACCGTCTGAGCCACCAGGGAAGTCCTCAATTATAATTTAGAACCATTATTTTAGGATATCTCATGAGGAGTTTGCCTTTTTCTTCCAAACTGTCACTTATTACACTGAAATGCCCTTTTAAAAAAGAATTTATATTCAGCTTAATATGTGCCAGGTATTATTCCAAGCACTTCACAAATATTAATTCATTTGATCTCATCAACATATAAAATAATTATTATATCTGTTTTACTGATGAAGAAGTTGAGTGTTGAGACATTAAGCAACTTGCCCGTATTTTGGACTCAAGTAATCTTGAAACAATGTTCTAAGTGTGTAGGTTAAGCTGTTTCTCTAGATTTCCTTTAGCTTTAAGATAGAAAGGAGTAGGGAGACCAAAATATTATAGCACAGTTCATACCTTTCGGTGTTTTTTTTAAAAATCAAACATTTATTTAAAAAGTTAGAAATTGTTTAATCTATAAATAGCATCATTATAAACTATGTAATATAGGCTATAGAAAACTGTAGAAAGGAAGCATGTGTATTGTTTCTTCAGTTCACTGATAAAGTTCTCATTGTTTAATTGACATTTTATTAGAAAACATTTTCTAATATAAAGAAAAGTAGAACAGACTAGTGCAAATCTATATATCCAGCAGCATTTTAACAATGAAAAAACAGTTAAATTAGAATGCTAAATGAATCTCTAACACAGTGTACTAGCTTTAACAATGATTAAGATCCTACCATATTTGCTTCATCAGTCACAACTGACAACTTCTTAGTGTCATCTAAGATTCAGTCTGTGTTCGAATTTTTCCATTTGTCCCCCAAACGTTTTTTACCTCTTATTTGTTAAAATCAGGGTCCAAGCAAGGTCAGTGTATTTATTGTGTTTGGTTGTTTTGTTTCTTAGGTCCCTTAATCTAGGATAGTTCTCACTGCCCTAACTGCATTTTTACCTTTGTCTTGCTGAGAGAGAGGACCAGTTCTCTGCAGAATGTCTCTTTTTGAATTTGTCAGGTTGCAGCCCTGTTTTACTAATAACTTGTTTTATCTTAATCCTGGCTACTGGTAATCTCAAACTTTTTTTTTTTTCTTTTTGTCCTTAATCACTTGCTATTTTGTAAAATCTCTTTATTCATTGAAACCCTTATTTGCCTTTTACCTTCTAATAGTAGTTATCATTTTGTTCTGACTTGTTGAGCAAACTTTTCCCACTCTATTTTTTTTCCTGATGGGTACTTCTGACATGTCCTTTATATTGGCTATGCCTGACAGCTTTAAAATTCTTAGTTCTATGATGTCAGAATCAGGGTCATCCACTCCCACCAACCCCACCTCCCCAGTTCAGTAATTCTCCATCCCTTGTGTCCCCGGTGGCTCAGATGGTAAACACTCTGCCTGCAATGGGAGAGACCCTGGTTTGATCCCTGGGTCTGGAAGATCCCCTGGAGAAGGGAATGACAACCCACTCACAGAGGAGCCTTCTGGGCTACACAGTTGCAAAGAATTGGGACACTCCTGAGTGACTAACACACACACTGCCTTCTAGGGGAGCTTCTGGAAATGTGTGGCAATTCCAGTTGTCACAGTGAGGACTTCCTAGCATCTATTGATTATAGACCAGGGATACTGAATGTTCTTCCCTACTTGGAGTAATCCTGACCAACTAAGAATTACCTTGCCTGAAGTTATTATAGTGCCAATGCTGGAAAATACCACGCAGGTGACCTTGGTTAATTTACTTTTACTTTTGATTGATACACCAGCACATAGTAGGTGCTCCATAAAAATTTGTTCAGTGAATAAATTTTGGAATTTGTCCTTTTAAAGCAAAGTGTTTTGACACACATGCACACACACACATTATACGAAACTATTTTGTTAGAATTTACAAGTTTAGTTACAAGTGAGAAAAACTCAGTTCACACTGCATTATGTAATAGAAAAGTTCCAGGATTCTCAACTTCAGAATTGCTAGATCCATGGGTTTAAGTTGTATTAGTGGTACTTGATTCCTTTAACTTTGACTTTCTACTCTGAATATTGGCTTCACTTTCTGATGGGTTCTTTCCTTAAGAGAGTGCCTAGCATCTTAAGGATTATATCCTTTACCTTGAAGTTCAGGAGAAGGAAGGATTTCCTTTTCCCAACAGTTCCAGCCCACACTTTAATCTTACTAGACTCATTTGCATCACCAGCTTGTACATGAGGGCTTCTCAGGTGGAGCAGTGGTAAAGAGTCCACCTGCCAATGCAGGAAACACAAGAGACTCAGGACCCAGTCGGGTTCAGTCTCTGGGGCAGGAGGATCCCCTGGAGTAGGAACTAGCAACCCACTCCAGTATTCTTGCCTGGAGAATCCATGGACAGAGGAGCCTGGTGGGCTGAAGTCCATAGGACCACAAAAGAGTTGGATGCAACTGAATACACACACTCACGCATGCTTGTACCTAAACACACACACAATCACTGTGGCCAGAGGAGATGGGTATCATCGATGGGTCAGGCATGATTCATTCTTTTCCTTACTCAGGGCAGACACTGAAGTTAGCCCATTGGCCCCAGACACTTTTATCAAAAAAAGAGGGGATGGATGCTGAACAGGAACAAACAAACAGCAAACCAGCACACATTTCCATTGCTCAAACCCATCACACGGTACAGAACACTAATCAAGTATTCACTCAGTCATCATCATCATCTGAACTGGGCACAGAGTTTTAAAATGTAATTATACAGTGTAATTTTAATGTAATTGTATAATACCGAATGTTAAACATTACTTGTGTGTTTTAGATATCTTACGATGTAAAGCATTATTCCTGTCTTACCACAAAACTAGAAACTAAAGGAATACTCCAAATAGAACTGAAGGTTTTTCTTTTTAAATTTATTCCCAGCCATGCTGCATAGCTTGTGAAATCGGGATTGAACCCAGGTCCTTGGCAGTGAGAGCTTACAGTCCTGACTCCTGTATGCGTGTGCTAAGTCTCTTCAGTCCTGTCCGACTCTTTGCGATGCCTGGGACCGTAGCCCGCCAGGCTCTTCTGTCCATGGGATTCTCCAGGCAAGAATACTGGAGTGGGTTGCTGTGCCATCCAGGGTATCTTCCCAACCCACTATACTCCCAGGGAATTCCCCCAAAGAGCTGAAGTCTTTTTTTTTTTAACACGTCTTTTACAGTCTTCTTTTCGATTTGTCTGTTCTTGGCGGCCCTGGGTCTCCGTTGTTGCATGTGGACTTTCCTATCCGGGGAGCGGGCGCTCCTATCCAGCTGCGGTGTGCAGGCGTCTCAGCGCAGTGGCCTCCCTTGTTGCAGAGCGCAGGCTCTCGGGCGTGTGGGCTCGTTAGTTGTGGTGCCTGGGCTTAGTTGCCCCACACCAGGTGCAATCTTCCTGCACCCAGGGACTGAACCTCTGTCCCTGCGTTGGCAGGCAGATTCTTAACCACTGGGCCACCAGGGAAGTCCCCCATCGGAGGGCCTGCCTGCAGGGGATCTTCCTGACCCAGGGATTGAACCAGCACCTCTCAGGTCTCCGGCATTGGCAGGTGGGTTCTTTACCACTAGTGCCACCTGGGAAGACACCTTTTGAATGATGTTCCCCAAATTTCTTATTTTGCTGTTTACTCTTTGTTCTCTCTGGGATCAGTTTATGCTGACAGTGCAAATTTATGTCACCAGTTCAAAATTTTATTTGGGTTCTAGACTTTTGTTTCCATGTTACTTTTAGTTGTTTTTACCTGGACGTCTTATAGTGACCTCAAACTCATGATGTCTAGACCTGAATTTATCTTTCTGAACTCACATGCTTCTGCTCCTGTTTCAAATTCTCTAAAAAGAGGACCACTGGGTTCCTTAGTATCTCAGTTACCTGTTGCTGCAACAATGCTGTCTAACATTAAAATACAATCATTATTATGGCTCTTAACTCTCAGCTGCTTTCTGGCACATAAAGTGAGGTCAGCTGCCCCTTGGTTGCATGTTCTGCTGAGCCTGGATAGGCTTTCGCGTGTTTGAGGGGGCAGCTGGCTATAGGCTGGTCTAAGATGACCTTAGTTGGATAACTGGGCTCTTTTTCATGTGTGTCTCTTGTAGGTGTTTCTCACATCCCTGTGGGCTAGCTTGAACATGCTTGGAGAACATGCTCCTAGTGATCAAAGAGGAGCAAAAAAAGGTGGAAATTCCTAAAGCTTGTGCAAGTCACTTTTTGCTCCGAGCCTGCTGTTGTCCTGTTGGTGAAAGCAACCCCGCCCAGAGTTAGAGTAGGCAGGATCTAAGTATAGGGTAAAGGGTATAGATAATGGAGTCCATTTAATTGGGGCCATTAATGGAATCAATTTACTGTACTTGTCTAAGTTTAATGCAGAATTATCCTTGGTTTTTCTTTCTCTTACTTTTCATGCAGTTTGTTTTCATGTCTCCTTTTTTTTTAAACTTATTTTTTATTTTGTATTAGAGTATAGTTGATTTACAATGTGTTACTTTCAGGCATACAGCACAGCAATTTAGTTACACATATACATGTATCTGTGCTTTTTCAGATTCTTTTTCCGTATAGATTATTATAGAATATTGAGTAGAGTTCCCTGTGCTATACAGTAGGTTGTTATCGATTACCTATTTTATATATAGTAGCGTGTACATTGGAGAAGGAAATGGCAACCCACTCCAGTGTTCTTGCCTGGAGAATCCCAGGGACGGGGGAGCCGTCTATGGGGTCGCACAGAGTCGGACACGACTGAAGCGACTTAGCAGCAGCAGCAGCTGTTGATAGAGCATTAGGTTCCTTCCACATCTTGGCAGTTACAAATAGTGCTGCAAGGAACACTGGAGTGTTCCTTTTCTACTTGTGGTTTCCTCCAGGTGTATGCCCAGGAGTGGGATTGCTGGGTCATATGGTAGTTCTACTTTAGTTTTTTAAGGAACTTCCATCCTGTTCTCCCTAGTAGTTGTACCATCAGAGTGGGAAGTTCCCTTTCTCCACACCCTCCCCAGCATTTACTGTTTGTAGACTTTGTAGTCTACTGTTTGTAGACTTCGTTATGATGGCCATTCTGACGGTGTGTGGTGATATCTCATTGTATTATTTCTCTAATAAACTGAGCATCTTTTCATGTGCTTTTTGGCCATCTGCATGTCTTCTTTGAAGAAATGCCTACTTCAATCTTTCCATTTTTTGATTGTTTTTTAATAAGGAGCTACAGGGGCTGTTCATATATTTTGGAGATTAATCCCTTGTTGATCACTTTGTTTGCAAATATCTTCTTCCATTCTGTGGGTAATCTGTTCATTTTGTTTATGGGTTTCCTTTGCTGCGCAAAAGCTCTTAAGTGTAATTAGGTCCCATTTGCTTTTGTTTTTATTTTCATTACTCTAGAAGGTGGTTCCAAAAAGATATTGCTGCTATTTATATCAAAAAGTGCCTTGCCTGTGTTTTCCTCTTAAGAGTTTTAATCACGTCTTTTTTATTCTTCCTTTGTCTTCATCAGTGCCCACTAATACTAGTTGATTTAAGAGCTTAACCATCACGCTCCTAAATTGTTCTAATAGTCTTAGTATTGGTAGGTTTCCCCCACCCCTACCCCATTTTATCAAGTTCTGTATCAAATCACAACAAAACTGGTTCAGTTTCTCTAAGAACCTTGTAGATTGCCATCAGTTTGGTTTCCCTTTTCTGGAAGTTCTGACCCACAGCCCCAGAGATGTTTTAGCCCTCCTCGGCCTGTGCCTAGAGGAGCTTCAGGGAGTGTGGGCTTACAGTGTGGGTGAGCCTGGTGCGGATTCTGTGCTGTTTGTTCATCCAACTTTGGGTATGTTACCAAATGCAAGTTTGTGTGCCTGACACACAGTGAGGCCAACCAGTACCAAAACCTTAGAGTTTGGAGAAGAGAAAGTTTTATTGTAGAGCCAGGCAAGGAGATGGGTGGCTCTGCCTCCCAAAACTCTGAACCCCCCAAGGGTTTCAGCAAAGCATTATAAAGACCAGGTAAGGGAGGGGGTTCACAGAGTATGTGATCAACAGGTACACAGTTCTCCAGTTGGTTAATATTGAGGTAACAGGGTGGCTAAAATGATCAGTCCTTAGGAGGCACCAGTGGTTCTGGGGGCTAGATGCTCATGATCATCAAACAGTTAATTCATCCCAATTGGTGGTGGTTTTTAACATTGGAAAAACTCAGGAAATATGCATGAGATACCATTATCTGGGTGCTTGGGAGAGGAGCTAAAGCAGAGAATATGGAGGAGAGATCTGTACTCGGCAGGGTCTTAAACCAAAGAGCCCTGCCCGCTTACAGACAGAGTATCAGAAGGCATCCCAAGGACTCACGCTTCATTCATCAGTAATGTCACTGGTTACATGGGAGAAAAGCAGTTTTAACAGTAGCTAATGCTCATGAAGATTCTAGTTCCCCACAGAGCACTCATCAACAGAGAACCGGATGCATCAGCATTGGAAATAGATTCTGGAGGCCTCTAACACTGGGGTCACAGAAGGTCACTAAAACAGACCTTGGTTGGGATGCCAGTGTCTCTCTGTGGTGTCTCCTGGTGGGCATGCCTCTGGTGATGCCTTTCAGAGCCTTAAATTGCCAGATTTTCTACAGGAGCAGCAGTTGGTACCACAGGCTCCATATTTCTAAAAGAAAGTCTAGAATCTCTTGTGGCCAAAAATGCTGAGTGGGATATAGGAATATTTCCACCACAAGGACGGAGTGAGGGAGTGTTTGAGGAGCATTGTGACCTCAGAATCATCATGGTGGAAGTTAGCAGGTGTCTTGTCCAGGTCTGGCATGGGTGTCTTCATTTTGTTTATGGCCCTGGGACACAAGGGATGGAGAGGGATTCTGTGCTGGAGAGCCTGGTACCAACTTACCTCGCTGATTCGAGGAGCTCTGGAGCTTTGTGGCAAAGGTTCCAAAGGTACACTCAGTTCAGTTCAGTTCAGTTCAGTTCAGTCACTCAGTCGTGTCCGACTCTTTGCAATGCCATGAATTGCAGCATGCCAGGCCTCCCTGTCCATCACCAACTCCCGGAGTTCATCCAAACATGTCTGTTGAGTCGGTGATGCCATCCAGCCATCTCATCCTCTGTCGTCCCCTTCTCCTCCTGCCCCCAATCCCTCCCAGCATCAGAGTCTTTTCCAATGAGTCAACTCTTTACATGAGATGGCCAGAGTACTGGAGTTTCAGCTTCAGCATCATTCCTTCCAATGAACACCCACGACTAATCTCCTTTAGAATGGACTGGTTGGATCTTACAGTCCAAGGGACTCTCAAGAGTCTTCTCCAACACCACAGTTCGAAAGCATCAATTCTTCGGTGCTTAGCTTTCTTCACAGTCCAACTCTCACATCCATACATGACCACTGGAAAAACCATAGCCTTGACTAGACAGATCTTTGTTGGCAAAGTAATGTCTCTGCTTTTGAATATGGTATCTAAGTTGGTCATAACTTTCCTTCCAAGGAGTAAGCGTCTTTTAATTTCATGGCTGCAGTCACCATCTGCAGTGATTTTGGAGCCCCCCAAAATAAAGTCTGACACTGTTTCCACTGTTTCCCCATCTATTTCCCATGAAGTGATGGGACCAGATGCCATGATCTTAGTGTTCTGAATGTTGAGCCTTAAGCCAACTTTTTCACTTTCCTCTTTGACTTTCATCAAGAGGCTTTTTAGTTCCTCTTTAGTCCTTTACTAAAAAGTAATCACATATTGCTTTTCCTTGTTTCTGTCTAGATAATATTTTGGGAATCTACTTTTTGGGAAAGAAATGTACATACTAAATGTACAACTATTTTTATTACAATGTGAGGAAAACTCTAGAACATATGTATAAATGTCCCTCCCTAGCTCCTCTTCCTTTATTTCCTTCTTAAACTGGACACTCTGCAAAATCCACTGTCAGCTCTCTTCTTTCACCGTCACCCAGCTGTGACAGCCCCTGATCTGAAGAAACTAGAAGACACCCATTCAAGCATTCAGTTTGTGTTAAAGACAGATTGGATTGGGTTTAACCTTTGTGTGGTGATCGATACAATGTGTATTTCCACTCTGTTAGTGTTTATTGAGTGAGTCTTAGTCTGTTCACTGCTGTTTCAAAATACCACAGACTAAGTACCTTGTCACCAAAAGCAGTTTAATTCTGGCAGTTCTGGAGGTTGGGAAGTCCAGGATCAGGATGTGAGCACAGTTGGCTGAGGATCTCCTTTCCCGCTGCCAACTTATCACTGTATCCTCATGTGGCCACAGGGGCCGGGGAGGTCTGTGGGCCTCTGTAGAAGAGCACTGATTCATTTATGAAGACTCTACCCTTATGACCGAATCACCTTCCAAAGGCTCTGCCTCCTAATGCTATGTAACATTAGGTATTAGAATCTCAAAATACGAATTTTGGGAGGACACAAACATTCAGAGCGCAGCACAGTGCTTTCAAAGTAGGCTGAGTAGTAGAAGAGAGAGAAATGAATTAAGGTCACCATCATGCCCTTAAGGGCAAATGTTATTAGATAAGTAAATAGCTGCCGTGTACCTGTAAGAAAAAGGAAGCTCTCCTGGAGGTGTGAGAAATGAGCCACGGGTGGCACAAAGATAACTGATGCTCTGAATCCCAGAAGTCCGGTCTTTTTTGGGAAATCCCTCTCCCTGTTAATTCCTGAATGGCTTTGTTTGGGCTTCATCCATTTTGTGCAAGTGTCAGGAGCTAGTCCTCTCGTTAACTGAGCAGCTTAACCCATTCCTGGATAAAAAAGTCAGATCAAGGTTATAATCTGGGATTTCATGTGAGGTGAGGTGAGGTGAGGTGAAGTCGCTCAGTCGTGTCCGACTCTTTGCGACCCCGTGGACTGTAACCTACTAGGCTTCTCTGTCCATGGGATTCTCTAGGTAAGAATACTGGAGTGGATTGCCATTTCCTTCTCCAGGGGATCTTCCTGACCCGGGGATCGAACCCAGGTCTCCCGCATTGGAGGCAGACACTTTAACCTCTGAGCCACCAGGGAAGCCCGATTTCATGTGAGTTGCTTCTAAAAATTGAAATGGGTTTTAACTTTTCTTATTAAAGGAAAATAAAAATAATATGGGTAACAATGGCTCTGTAAATGTTGGTGTGGTGCATTCTTGTAGTTGGGTTGAGTCATTGCCATCCACAGTTTTGCTCTGAAGGGTGAGCTACAGCTGGCCAGCAGTAAGCACACAGAAGACTCAAATGGGCAAAATCACGTTGTGGGGAACTTGCTCATTAAGTCAAATTTCTAAAAAGCCCTGCTGATAAAAATATTAAAAATTTTAGAAATTAGTTTAACAAATATCTGTAGTTTCATATGTGAGAAATAACCACTATGAAGATTTAGGTATATTTCTTTCTAGTCTCATATATCGTAGGGGAAGAAAATTTAAAAATTTATTTATTTCCTTATTTATTTGGCTGTTCTGGGTCTTCTTTACTGCATGGGCGTTTTCTCTGGTTGCGTCCAGTGGGAGCCACTCTTCTTAGTGGAGTACGGGCTGCCCATCGCAGTGGCTTTTCGCGTGGAGCCCTGGCCCTGGGTTCATGAGGGCTCCGTAGTTGCAGCTCCTGGGCTCTCCAGCACAGGTTCAATAATTGTGGCTCCACAGCATGTGGGATCTTTCCAGATCAGGAATCAAACCTGTCTCTCCTGTGTTGGCAGATGGATTCTTTACCACTGAGCCACCAGGAGAGCCCATTTTATTTTTTTATTTTTACTACACTTTTAGGCTCTCTGGCTGGGGCCTGTAAATTAGACTGACAGAAGACAAATTAACGAGAGGAAAGCAACCGCAGTTATTTTAGTTTTATGTGACATGGGAACCTTCATAAGGAAATGAAGACCTGAAGAAACAGTTAAACCTGAGTGTTTTTATACTATTTTTTTAAATACTAAAACCCTATGTTTTTATAGATTTGATGAGGAATGGACAGTCATGGGCAGAAAAGTTTGAGCTAAAGGTGGTAAACTGGGGGAAACTTAAGAAAGGCTATTCATTGGGCTTCATCTTGGTGCCCCTATCCCTTCAGAGATTTCTTCCAGGTATAAGGAGGGCACCTCTCACATGCAGGTATTATGACTTGTTTCAGGGAAGGTGGGGAAGGTCAGAGAGTCCTTTCCATATCTGTCATTTGCCTTGAAATATTCATTATGTCAAGGAGCCATATTTTGGGGACAGCATGTTCTGAACTCCATCAATATTTAGAAAATTTAAATTAATTAATTAAATTGTATATCATGCTTTTCAGTTCAGTTCAGTCACTCAGTTGTGTCCAACTCTTTGCAACCCCATGAATTGCAGCACGCCAGGCCTCCCTGTCCATCACCAACTCCTGGAGTGCACTCAAACTCATATCCATCGAGTCGGTGGTGCCATCCAGCCATCTCATCCTCTGTTGTCCCCTTCTCCTCCTGCTCCCAATCCCTCCCAGCACCCGAGTCTTTTCCAGTGAGTCAACTCTTCGCCTGAGGTGGCCAAAGTACTGGAGTTTCAGCTTCAGCATCAGTCCTTCCAATGAATACCCAGGACTGATCTCCTTTAGGATGGACTGGTTGGATCTCCTTACAGTCCAAGGGACTCTCAAGAGTCTTCTCCAACACCACAGTTCAAAAGCAATAATATGGTCATTAAATATCTTTTGGAAACTTCATTTTTTTATTGGAAGCACTGCATTCTATATCATAATTTAACTATTGCATCAAGTTGTATCCTTTTAAGGTGTGTGTGTGTGTTAGTCACTCAGTTGTATCTGACTCTTTGTGACCCCATGGACTGTAACTTGCCAGGCTGTCCATGAGATTCTCCAGGCAAGAATACTAGAGTGGGTTGCCATTCCTTTCTCCTGAGGATCTTCCTGATCCAGGGATTGAACTTGGGTCTCCTACGTTGCATTCGGATTCTTCACCCATCTGAGCCATCAGGGAAGACTTTTAAAGTTTATTCTAATCAAAATATAGTGAAGTAAAGATTAATATTCTTCTTTGTATGATAGAGAATTTCTACAAAAATATCATAATCAGAAATTAACTTTTGGCAATAATCTCTTTGCTCTTTAGATATTTAGGTGATATCTCATCTGAATCTAATAGATACATCTATTGCTTAAATATGCTCAACAGTGTTAATTTTCTCAATTTCTCTCATTTTGTTAAACATGAGTCACCTGTTTGAGACTTTTTTTTCTAACTGTATGTGTGTAACTTTTAACAATACCCAGTAGCAAACATTTATTAAACTCTGTGTATTGACAAGTATTAGATATGGGAAATTATAGAGGTAAGTCAAAAAATGAGGCCTCTTCAAGAGACCTAATGTAATGAGGTAAAAATATGAGAAGACTATAAATGATAATCAAATTTAGTTTATTAATCAACTATTCTCTAATCTACAGTTCTGAATTAAAGGAAAGAAATTAGGCAGTAGAAATTACATATATATTTACCCCCTTCTCTAGTGTTGGGAAAATAATACCATGTGTTAAATATGTGCATTGATTATAAAATACATCCCTATTTCGCAGACATTATGTGTGTAAAGATATATATTTCAGGATTAAGAAATTACATGTATCTGAGATCTCTCTGATATGTCTGCCTACCTGTCACCTATCTAAGGTTCAGCTGTTGATCCATATTTCTTTTCCTTTCATATCATTTATGTGCATGCTAAGTCACTTCAGTCATGTCTGACTCCATGACCCTAGGAACTGTAGCCTGCCGGGCTCCTCTGTCCATGGGATTTCCCAGGCAAGAATGCTGGAGTAGGTTGCCGTGCTTCCAGAGGACCTTGCTGACCAGGGATTGAACCCACGTCTCTTAGGTCTCCTGCGTTGGTAGGCAGGTCCTTTACCACTAGTGCCACTTGGGAAGCCCCTTATATTGCTTAAGAGAGTCTCTTATTCTAGGGCTGTTTTCATGGTTCTTCCTGCTTCAAGTCGCTTCTCCTCTTGCTTATTACTTCCAGATGAATATTCCCAATCCCTAATTCTCTTCAGAATGTTGTAAAAATGAAGCCTTTGCTGGTCTTGGGGCCACAGCTGATTCTGAGATTGTCAAGACAGCTGATCTTTGTATTGGCCACAAGCAAGACCAGGGTCCTGCTGATGATACCTGAGACCCTGAAGAGACGATGATGGTGGCTGTCATTGGTCCTTGCCATGTCTGTGGTGGTTGTAACTGGATAGTCCCACAGATGAGCTGTGGAGAAAAGCACACTGGATGCAGTACACCAGCGTCTGAGGCCCCTTTTTCTTACCTATGTTGGTGTCTTCGGTGAGGTCCCATATAGTCTTGTCAGCTTTTGTAAGTCAGGATAATAATTTTTCTAGCTTCTTTTAAAACTGTAGTAAAGAAGAAACCAGCTTTGGATATGAAAGTTATTTAAAAAGAATACATTGTTTCATGAATATATAGAAGTTAAATTTTTTCAGCACTCTGCTACTTCAAGGTGTGGCTGTACACAAATCCTGAAATATTTTGACTTCCAACCAACTTCCATGTCAAACAAACATCTGTGGAGGATACAGTGAGACCTGGTGGTGCCAGCACCCGGGAAGATGAACATACAGAACATGTAGTTCTTGCCTTGAGAGGGTCATCTTGTCTGCCTCCTCTCACAGCAGGTCACTGTGCCTTGCTTAGCCCTTTGCAAGAGCTGTCATGGAACCAAATCTTTGCAAATTGATGGCAGGCTACAACAAGACTGGCTAGCTATTTTATTCCTATTTGTGTTTGGGGTCGTGGGGACCCGAGAGAGTGACTTGACTGTCAGATAAACCTTCCACACACCATTGCCAGGAATGGCAATTTGTTGCTTTGCCTTTTTTTTTTTTTCGAATGGGGAAATTGAATTCCATAATACCTTCCGACTTCTAAACATCACCTTTTCCAGGCAGCACTTTGTTGTTGTTTAGTCACTAAGTCATGTTTGACTCTTTACAACCCCATGGACCGCAGCATGCAAGACTTCCCTATCCTTCACTGTCTCCCGGAGCTTGTTCAGATTCAGCTGAGTCAGTGATGCTCTCTAACCATCTCATCTTCTGCTGCCCCTCCTTTTGCCTTCATTCTTTCCCAGCACCAGGTCTTTTCCAGTGAGCTGAGTCTTTGCATCAGGTGGCCAAAGTATTGGATCTTCAGCTGCAGCATGAGTCCTTCCAATGAATATTCAGGGTTGATCTCCTTTAGGATTGAACTGGTTGGATCTCCTTGCAGTCCAAGGAACTCTCTCAAGAGTCTTCTCCAGCACCATAGTTCAGAAACATCAGTTCTTTGGTGCTCAGTCATCTTCATGGTCCAACTCTCACATCTATACACGACTACTGGAAAAACCATTCCTTTGACTATACCTTTTATATTATCACTGTTTTCTGACTTCCGGAACTAGCTTAAATTGCCTATTCTTTACATCAGATTGAACCTCTAGGGAAATCTCCTTTGTATCACAGTGGTCAAAAATGAGGGACTTCCAGGCCATGCTAGTGGTAAAGAACTCACCTGCCAATGCAAGAGACACAAGAGACATGGGTTCGATCCCTGGGTTGGGAAGGTCTCCTGGAGGGGGCCATGGTCAGGAATGGAAACCTGTTTCTGCACAAGTTTTCTACATTTCATTCATTTGTGTGATATGCAACTTCCATTCATCAACGTTGTCTTCTTGGACTGTGGAAACACTTTTTGGGTGAGGTTCTGGTGTATTTTCTATAGTTGCACATATCTTATAATATCAGTGTGAAATAGGTTAGTGATATTTTTTATAATTCTGCATTTTCTTTAAAAATCAGTCACTTTATTCTCACTGAGTATGCATTGTAATAGTATATAGATTTCTCATTTTCTTCTCATTTACTCAGCATATTATCTTACTTTTATGAATGTATGAAAGACAGTCTCAGATTTTATCACCAGCATTTTTCTCAAAGTCCTAGAGAGTGGTATACACTACACAGTTGATTTATATAAATATCTGTCTATTTTAATTGCAGACCTTTTCACAATTATTTTTATCAGTCTTTTCTTACTTTCTGTTGAATGTAATCTGCAGTCAAATTATGGAGGAAAATAAAAAATTTATGATAGAACTTGACTTTCTGTTTTCCCAGAACAAGGTGTTTATTGCAGTGCATCTTTCAAGGTTTCCTTTCTCCCAGGAACTCTGCCAGAAGACAGCATCCTGCTCCCAGACTCGCTTCTCTGCTGCACCCAGTCATTAGAAATCAGTGAAAACTCTGCAGTTGGAAGGCCCATTAGCCTCACAGGCGCTGGCAGGAAATGAATTTGCTGTACATCTCCAGTGAAGGACAATGCCATTAAGGGCTGCAAAGCTACCATATCTCAGAGTAAAGGTTTTCAAGTTCTATTAATGGCATATCCTTAAGACACTTTCATTTCATTTTGATTCACGGCTAGAAACCCAAGAAGCACAGGTAGAACACAATTGTGATTATTAAAAAAAAACAATTAAATTCCATAAGTGAATCTCTACATTGAGTTAGCTGGAGAATAGATCTCTGGGTGTTTACTGTTCTTTAATGACCATAGTTGAGTCTGTTTTTAATTTTCAATGGTATTTCCTTTTTAAGAAGGCTGTTTGTTGGTAATGCCTTAAAAAACTACACTGCCAGATTTCTGACTTCCATTCCCATTGCCAGTGGTAACAAACAGTATTTTATATATTCTTTTAGAAATAATAAAAAGCATCTAAACTGTTTCAAAAGTAGAATTAGGTTCATATCCTTCATTACTGTAATGTGAATTTAAAAATGTAAAATTACTGTGAAAGAGATTGTCAACCATTTTTAAGATGTGACCCAGTTTGGATCCTGATTTGAAAAAAACTGTAAAAAAACACAAAGACAAAAGAAAAATTCAACATTCTATTTCTTCTTCCAAGTACTGGCTGATTATATGGGAATGTTCACTTTATAAAAATTTAGCAAGCTGTGTACTTATAAATGCTGCAAGACAAAATTTACTTATTTATGAGGCAAGCCAGGAAATTGAAGCAATGAGTAGATGTTTGATAATATTAAGGAATTTTTAACTCTTAAAGTGTGATAATGGTATTTTTAGTTATATTTCTGGAAATTCTTGTGTTTTAAAGATATATAATAAAGTATTAATGGATGAAATCGAGGATTCCCTTTAAAATAATCTAATATATATTTCTGGGAACAGGGTTAGAAATGAAACATATTGGTCATGATTTGCTAATTATTAAAACAAAGTGATTGGTACATTTGGACTTATTGTACTAGTCTTCTTGCTTTTGTTTATATTTAGACAGTTTTCCATAATAAGAAGTGAAAAATATTTTCATGAAACCGTACAGCTGTAGGAAAAGCTGTAGAATATAATAGTAGTGTAACAGAGCACAGCCGAGCATGGCCGAGCTCAGCCCTTAGCACTGCAGCCTTTGTTGGGTGCTATACCCCCACCCCCGCATCCTGTTAGTAGATAGGGGTTACTATGGGACTATTAGTGATCCTTACTGGCCCTACGCAGCCACTTGTTGGTAATGTGCCCCTCCTACAAGCCACCAACTGTCAATGAATGACCGTTAGTGGTCCTGCTCAGTCATTGGTTGGTGCCAGGCCCCTCCCACAAGCAACCAACTGTCAGCAAGTGACCGTTAGTGGTTCTGCTCAGCCATTGGTTGGTGCTAGGGCCCTCCTACAAGCAGCCAACTGTTAATGAGTGACACTTAGTGGGACCATTCAGCAAACTGTTGGTAGAGTCGTGGTCCTCAGGCAGAGAGTGAGGTAAGAAGTGGATCTTGGGTTTCTCCATGGGGCCCTCCAGCTCAGCAGGCCTCAGGTCAGCATGTGAGCTGAGGGGCCCAGGAACAGGCTGGGGGCTGTGTCCTGCAGGGCTCCAGAGCCCTTGCCAAAACTGCCCACTGGTCAGGGTGAGGCCTTGAGGTGGCAGTGAACTTCTCCCCGATCCCTGCCTCTGTAAAGTAACGGCAGTAGCCTTCTGTCTGGGTCACAGTCTATGGGGCCTGGCACCTGCCATTGGTTGGCCTAAGGAGTCTAAGGGCCAGCTGGGTCCTGGGCATCTGGCCCCCTCAGTGGTGACAGCTGGGTATGGTCTTAGGGAGCTGCCAACTGAGATCTGCCTCTTCAGCCAGGACCTGGACCTCAGCGAGGGGGAAAGCTGTCCCCAGGGACCTTCCCTTTCTTGTTAGAACAGAGAATAACATTTGTTTGGTGGAGATTTACAAGAGCATCATTACCTGACAACACATGTACTTGTGTTTCGATAACAGTCGTCCTTGTTTAGTTGCTAAGTCGTGTCCAACAACTTTGAGACCCCATGGTCTGTAGCCCGCCAGGCTCCTTTGTCCATGGAATTCTCCAGGCAAGAATACTGGAGTGGGTTGCCATTTCCTTCTGTAGGGGATCTTCACTGACCCAGGAACTGAACCCACCTCACCTGAATTGTAGGTGGATTCTTTACTGCTGAGCCACTGGAAACAGTAGCTGAATCTAATAGTGCTTACCCATGTGCCAGGTGCTATTTAAGTGCTTAATACATATTCAATTATTTGATCTTCATGTACTCTTGTGAGGTATGTTTTATTTTTATCCCCATTTTACAGATGAAGAAATTGGGTTAAATAACTTGTTTGGGGTCATAGATCTAAATAATTGTGGATTGACATGGGTTCTTGTGAACCCATGTGTGTCCTCCTCTCCTCTTAAAAAAAAAAAAACTATTTAGCATAGTCAAACACCACTTCCATGTGAGGTTGAACCATATATGACATTGCTGTTTTTGTTGGTGGAAAATGGTGGAACATTGGCAGTATCATGTGGCTTAATCTGACTGTGCTCCTGCTCAGTCAGCTTTAACCCCATATCTTGTCCCAATTACATCCTCCCTGGTAACACTCAAGTGAGTAACTAACATCATTCTGATACATTTCTTTGTACCCTTATTTCATATATATGTGTCCCTAACAGTAGATGGAATTGTCTCTCATGTTTTAAAAGTTCATATAAATGATATCATACCACTAGTATTAATACCATTAGTAAATATAAGACCATTAGTAATTAATAAGTATTATTATTTTTTATTTGGCTGCTGTTGCACAGCATGTGGGATCTTAGTTCCCTGACTAGGGTTCAAACCTGTGCCCCCTGCATTGAAAGGGCAGAGTCTTAACCACTGGACACTGGGACAGTCCCTTGTTAGTATTTTTATAATTTGCATTTTACCCTCAACTTATGTTTAGACGGTACATTTATGTTGATATATTTTATAAATATACTGTGGTATACTCTGGCATACTATACAATTGAAAATACGTAAACTAAAGCTAAACTTCTCATTTTCACTGAGTTTTCAATGTACTTATTCTTTGGTGTGCATTACATCATAGAAATATTGGTGTACTGCATTTTTTTTTATTAGTTGCATAGTATCTATTCTTGTTTGGGGTAAACCAATTTATTTAACTAGCTCTCTAATGATAGACATTTAGTTGCTTCTGGTCTTTTGTTATGACAAACACTGCCCCTACAAATGTATTTGGCATATTTGTATGATTTACATTCAAAGGATGACTACGTATCAACAATGGCAACTTAAATACTTTACAATTAGTGGATAAAAATCCCACCTTTAACTTGTTTTCCTTCTCGAACATATTTGATTGGGTTTTATTTGGTCCTCCCTGAAAATATTCCAGATGGTTCTCACTCATTCTCATGACACTGTATTTCATTTGTTCTCACAGAAAAACATACCCTCCCGCCCCCACCACATCTCTAGTGCAACTTTGAATGTGTGTGGATCGACAAAGCAGATAATGTGGCTGAACTGGAAAATGTTTACTTAGTTTGATGCTGTGGCCAGTAACATAATAGAGAAAGAACCAGAAATACGAAGAAGGAGGAAGTTTTCACATAATAATATATTGTCATATAGAAATAACCTCAGTGTAGCTTTGGTGAAACAGCTGCTTACTCTTGAGAGAAATTCATCTTCAAGAGTCTAGGGGCTGTGGATGCGAATGATGGAAGGGCTTGTACATCTGGATTGTTGGTGGAAATATTTATCCTTTTTTACTGCTCCAGTCTCACATGTCTTTTGCCTCCTCTCCTTGATCCCTAATATATCTTTCTGCATAAGTCTGGATTATCAACAGCCTTTTTGTTGACCCTCAGTGGTGGAGGGTCTTGGAAGCAGTGACTCTTTTTCACATAAAACCTGTAAAGATACAGGGCAGCCTGAGCTTCAGTAATGACTGCTCGGCATACCGAGGTGAATCTTCTCTGCCAAGCTTCCATTGCCCTTGTGCAATTGGTACACACACTTGTAGAAAGAGATGAGGTGCTGGAATGACTGGAAAATAAGTCGTCGTTAGCACTTGGTGTGGTGTTTTTTACTTCCAAGCTTTTCTCTTCCCATGTTAGCAATCCTTAGTGGTCAATATTCCTGCATTGTAGGTGAATTTTTAGTTGAAATTATCTTGGAAAACTAGATGCTTTTTTTTCCCTCTGAATATGAAAGCTTATTTTGTAAAAGGTTTCAGTTGCCCTCACTTCAGAGAGAGTCAAAGAAGATGTTTCAATTAAAGAATTATGGCTAAATTAAAAACAAAAGCATACAACTAGACGCGAGAAAGAACATTTTAACATCTTAGAGGGCTTCCTGGTGGCTCAGATGGTAAAGAATCTGCCTGCAGTGCAGGAGACCTGGGTTTGATCCCTGGA
>SJYC01031603.1:0-39399 GCA_006408675.1 Madoqua kirkii | reverse complement strand
AGTTATTTCTCCACTGATCTCTCCAATAGCATATTGGGCATCTACCGACCTGGGGAGTTCATCTTTCACTGTCCTATCTTTTTGCCTTTTCATACTGGTTTCTTTTTGCCTGTTCATACAGGATACATAACTCTTTCTAAAGAGGGAGCCAGTGGCAGAAATTGACTCCATAGACAACTGTGAGACAGAACAACAAAATGATTCTGGGCTAAAAGAGTTAGAAAATAATTAAGTTTGAATCCTAGTCCTAGGACTTGCAAGCAAATGACTTTGGGAAATGCTAATTGCTCTAAGCCTTAATTTGGTCATCTAAAAATGAGGATAATAATATATTCTTTATAAGAAATGAAATAATGAATGTCAAGCACCAGTGGCAGTATCTGGTATGTGCTACAGGTCTTATTTCCCTCCCTGTTTCCCTGCAAATCCAATTCTACTTCCTTTGGATTCCTTTGGAGACTAAACTGCAGAATAACTGAGGTGGGGACAGAGAACATTGGGCTACTACAGAAGCCATCTTTTATCTGGACACTGTGTGAGTAGGAAGGGGATTGGGATTCCCATTCTCCCGTGTGGCCCCTTCCTAACCCTTGCTGCATTTTCAGGCTGTGTGAAGTGAAGTGAAGTCGCTCAGTCGTGTTCTACTCTTTGCGACCCAGTGAACTGTAGCCCACCAGGCTTCTCTGTCCTTGGGATTCTCCAGGCAAGAATACTGGAGTGGGTTGCCATTTCCTTCTCCAGGGGAACTTTTCGACCCAGGGATCCAACTCAGGTCTCCTGCATTGGAGGCAGACACTTTAACCTCTGAGCCTCCTGGGAATTCCAGTTCCCCAAAGCCTCATCTCTGGTTATATTACTTAGAAACTTGAAATCCAACTCAGGTCTCCTGCATTGGAGGCAGACACTTTAACCTCTGAGCCTCCTGGGAATTCCAGTTCCCCAAAGCCTCATCTCTGGTTATATTACTTAGAAACTTGACATCAGGATGAGGCCTGCATTCCAGGGTAAAGTGATCCAAGATTTGTCCCAGTTGCTTATAGAATCCAAGTGCTCAGGTAAGCTTGGTTACTGTTATTCTTCATGAAAGATAGACAAGACTGCAGTGCTAAAGTAAGATAAATGTTAACAGGATCAGAAGAGGAAATTGGATTAATCTTTATTACTATTATTTTTTGATTAATCTTTAAAACAATATGGGAAAATATATAATATAAACTTTAGTATTTTAACGATTTTAAGGTGAGTGTACAAGTTTAGTGACATTAAATACATTTGTAATGCAAGCATTACTTATATCCATATCTAGAGCCTTCTTTTTTTGACTTTGCCGTGCAGCTTGTTGGATCTCGATTCCTTGACCAGGGATTGAACCCAGGCTCTCAGCAGTGAAAGTACCCAGTCCTAATCACTGGGCTATCAGGGAATTCCCTCTAGAACATTTTTATTCTTCCAGAACTGAAAGTCTATACCCATTAAACAGTAAGTCCCTATCCCCAGCCCCTGGTCACCACTGTTCTACTTTCTGTCTTTTTTGAGTATTTTAGATACTTCACAAGGGGAATCATACAGATTTGTGCTTTTGTGACTGGCTTATTTTGCTTACCATAATGTTTCCAAGGTTCAACCTGTATTGTAGCTTGTCTCAGAATTGTCTTCCTTTTTTACTTGAGTAATATTCTTTTATATATGTGTATATATGTTTGTGTGTGTGTGTGTATACACACATACCACGTTTAGCCATTCCTCTGTCAATGGATACTTGGGTTACTTCCATTTCTTGACTATTGTGAATAAACTTTTAAAGACATGAGTGTATAAATATCTGTTCAAGTCTCTACTTTCAGTTCGTTTGAGTATATACCAAGAAGTAGAATTACTGGATTGAATGGTAGTTATGTTTATAATTTTTTGAGAAATCACCAAACTTTCCCATAGTGACTCTATTATTTTACATTCCCACCAGCAGTGCACAAGAGTTCCATTTTCACTATATCCTTGCCGACACTTGTTCTTTGCTTTTCTTTTTTTGATAATGTAATCCTAATGAATGTGAAGTGGTAGATTAATTTTAAAGAAATGATGTATAATGCATAACCTGTCTAGGTTCCATGTATGTAATGGGTGCCTGTTAAATGAATGAGCAAGAATTTGCATTTCATATATGAAGTGAAATATCATTAGAAAATAATCCAGGATGTGTTACAGTACAACTTAATCATCTATCCATTAATGAAATGGAATGTATTTCATTAATTATTGGTTCATATTTCAATAAAATATATTGAATTTATTCAATTCAATAAAAATTGAGCCAAGACAAATGTGGTTCTGATAGCTTGCAGTTGGATTTGTGATCTCCAATAAAGTAGATTTAGCTTTGGGACCAGGGACCAGACTTGATCACTCAAGAGCTTTTGTGTAGCAGAGTTTTATTAAAGTATAAAAAGCGACAGAGAAAGCTTCTGACATAGTCATCAGAGAGGGGATGGAGAGTGCCCCCCTCACTACTCTTATCGAGGCCTTATATACTTTCATCAGACCCACTCCCACAACATACATCTTAAATTAACAAGATTAGAACTAACAATGGAAAGGTCTTTTGGCTCTAGAGTCCGTATTTTCCATGCTACATTATCGGTAATCATACTGTATTCTAGTTTTTGTGGCACATGTATTTTCTTTTACAAATTAGTACACGTAATATATACATATACACCAGCTTCCCAAGTGGCTCAGTGGTAAAGAATCTGCCTGCCAATGCTGGAGATGCGGGAGACCTGGGTTCAGTCCCTGAGTTGGGAAGATCCCTTGGAGAAGGAAGTCAACCCACTCCAGTATTCTTGCCTGGAAAATTCCATGGACAGAGGAGCCTGGCAGGACACGACTCATCACGTATGCATATATACATACATACCTATGCACATATATACATATATATGTATAAAGTATATATGTATGCATGTATATATATATATATAATTTACTTCATGGGATTCAAGCCCCTGGGGGTACTGGAAGTGAAATAGGCCCTAAAGGCTATAAAGCATCTATTGTATGTAATGAATTAACTTCTCTTTCCATCTAGATTGGGAGTAGCTATTTGCCAGCCTTGGAAGAATTGAGAAATAATCTCTCATATAATTTTCTGTATTCTGTGTTCAGATGAAGAACCCTTGATAAGAAAATCTGCCTCAGTGACTTTGTACTTTTGTGTGAAACCATGAAATGGAGCTTCTGAGCCTGCTAAGTGAGGACTGCTCACTGGACCATGGTAGTGGCAGAAGCATGGCAGAGTCAGTCAGCTCTACTGCCCTATTACTACTTCCGCTTTCTGTACAAATTCAGAGAGATAAGGAGGACGTGTTTGGGGCTGAGTCACAGTCAGATTTTCTTCCTGTGCAGAGGAGAATCGGCTGTTTTTGGAGGGGAGAGGGTGGGTTTTATTTGTCTTATGCCCAAGTAAACAAAATGCTGTAACAGTTATGCTCCCATTTTGCTTATTATGCTCAAGTCATGTGTTGAACTGCCTTCCCGAACATACATGTATAACACTTTGCTAATGGGATCTGCATTCCTGTTTCTACCTATTTAATTCCATGATGCAAAGAGCCGACTCAGTTAGAAAAGACCCTGATGCTGGGAAAGATAGAAGGCAGGAGGAGAAGGGGGCGATGGTTGGATGAGAGGTTGAGTGAAGAGGATAAGGATGGTTGGATGGCTTCTCTGATTCAGTAGACATGAGTTTGAGCAAGCTCTAGGAGTTGGTGAAGGACAGGGAAGCCTGGTGTGCTGCAGTCCATGGGGGCACAAAGAGTTGGACATGACTGAGCGACTGAACAGTGAACAACAAATAAGTATTTATTGAGATCCTCCTATGTCCCCAATACTAGGCTTTGTTATTGTTATGTTGTGTTCAGTTGTGTCTGACTCTTTGAGACCCCATGGACTGCAGCACACCAGGCCCCTCTGTCCATGGGATTCTCCAGACAAGAGTATCGGAGTAGGTCGTGATTATACAAAGGTGATCCTGTAGTGTAGTGGTGGTGAAAGACAAGTGAATAGGCAGTTATAATTATGAAGAATTAGTAAATGACAGAAAGCACAAGCTCTGTCTTTTCTGAGATAGAACAGAAAAGAGAGCACTAACTCAGACGAGAAGAATTAAGGGGAGACTTCTTGGGAAAACTGGTAACTAAATTAAGAGCTATCAATTTAAAAGGACTTAGCTAAAGAAGGAGAGGGAAAGTTCTGTTTCTTTCTTTCTTTTTTTTTTTAGAAGAAATAGCACATACAAAATTCCAGCGTGGCTAAGCATACCTTCTTAAAAAAATGAAGAAAATGAGTATGGGGGTTTGAGACCAGAACTGTGAGGGTGTGAGATGAAGGCAGAGAAGTAAGCAAGAAATCGCTTATCTAGGATATTGGAATCCTTTAGTGGTTTTTTGGATGTATGATGTGGGGGGAAAGGGTGACTCTCTGGTTTCTGGCTTGGCCACTGGATAAACTGGAAAACAATAGGAGTATCAGGTTTCCAAAGATAGTAAATTCAATTTTAGGTAGTTTATATTTGAGGTGCCTGTTTAACAAACAAGAAGGATTTTGGGGTAAAAAGTTTAGGGGGAGATTAGTGGAAATTACTGTTGTTGATGTTTTAATTCTTACCCCTATTGCCAATCCTCTTTTAGGATCCCACTAAAGGAGAAATAATTTATGAATCAGAGATATTTCCTGTAGGATTGGATCCAAACAGTATAATAAGCAGGAGCATATAACTTGTTCCTTCTTGGAAGTGTATTGGGCTGAGATAGCATTGTTTTGATTATCACTTTCTGCCAACAGCTGAACAATTATGCTTTCCTGTTTAGTTAAATATATGTATGGTTGTACTTAGATAGATAAAGTCTTAATATATCTGTTGATGTGTGCTCATTAGCATTAGTTGGAGGAGATAGTAATATTACTTTTTATACATTTGAAAAAATGAAAGTGAAGTCGCTCAGTTGTGTCCAACTCTTTGCAACCCATGGACTGTAGTTTACCAGGCTTCTCCCTCCGTGGACTTTTCCAGGCTAGAATACTGGAAAAGTATTTTCATTTCCTTCTCCAGGGAATCTTCCCGACCCAGGGATCTAACTCCCGTCTCCTGCATTGTAGGCGGACACTTTACCATCTGAGCCACCTGGGAGGCTTATATTGCTAGAATTTTTTTTTTTTTAATGCAGAACACTTTATTTTAATGAAAATTATTGAGTGAATGATTGAGCAAAATTATAGAGTACATTGAGTTGATAAAAAATAGTCGAAGGGGTAGGGAAGTTTTGAAGGGCATTGCAGAAGACATAGAAAGTAAAAAGACTGAAGTAAGATACGTGGTTTGCGGATACTCTACGACTACGTAGAGCAGGTCTTCCTGCCTTCTTGTCTCCCTAAGTGGTTACCAGGAACCATGTATAAGGATTTTTGTCATTCAGTTGCTGCTGCTTATTTTATTCTCTTGTAACAATCCTCCAACATTATACCTGTTAGCAAGAAAGATGCTCAACTGGTACTCATTGGTAGGCTGTAGTGGTGATTTATAGCTAATGTCTCTTGTGATTGGTCTGATTACTGTTGTTATTACCACTACTGCTTTAGTTATTTATAATCTCTGGCATTACTCATCTAGGAAGCCTTTCTTGACATCTTTTTCGTCCAACTTATTTCAAGTTGAACTTTCAGCTCCTTCTCTGCCTCTCCAGTGTTTCCTGATAAATTCTATCATGGCTCCTCTGGTGGGTTGATTATTGACCCCTAAAAATACCTGGTCCAAGTTCCTGAAACCCTTAAATGTTATCTTAATTGGAAAAGGATCTTTGCAGATGTCCTTAAGTTTAAGATCTTGAGATGGGAACTATACTGGATTATCCAGATAGGCCCTAAATGCATTACAAGTATCTTTAGATAGGCAGAGAGAGATTTGACACACACACAGGGGAGAAGGCAGTGTAAGCAGAGCAGATAGAGATTTGAAGATGTTGGCTTTACAGATTGGAGAGATGTGGCCACAAGCCAAGGGATGTTGGTAGCCACTAGAAGCTAAAAGTGGTAAGAGACAGATTCTCCCCAAGAGCCTTGGGAAGGAATACAGCCTTGTTAACACCTTGATTTTCATTTAGTGAAACTGATTTCAGGGCTCTTTAACTCTAGAAATCTGAGAGAATAAATATCCCAAACATATTGAAAATCAATTGTTTATTTGAAATTTCAATCTAACAGGGCAGGCATTTTATATTTTATTTGGTAACCCTAAATAGAAATTATGTGTTAATGTTTGTACTACTATTTAGCAACATTTGGTAAAATGGATGCTTGAGGGAAAAATATAATAATTTTACAAATGGTTTAAAAATATTTTTATCATTGAAATTTTCAATATATTCAAAAGTAGAGAATAGGAATGAAGCCCCACGTATTTATCCCTGAGCTTCCAGAATTATCAGTGTATAGTCAACCTCACAGTTTTTAAAACAATTCATTGTTCACAATAAGCAGCTCTGGTGGTTTTGTTTTGTATGTATATGAGTGTATGTAAATATATATAGCAAAAAAGGTGGTGGCAATAGCACTGAATTTCTAGATAGCATATCTTTCCAAAGGAAACAGGGAAGTGGAGAATGATAAGCATTTATATGTGAATGACAGGAGAGCAAAACGAGACTATAATTGAAGGTGCTTGCTATGGAATGCTGGTTACAATAGAAGATGTGGCCAATATTGTCCAAATACAGATTGAAACATAGGCCCAGAGACCAGTAAATATAACTTCTGGTAGTCTTGCTCTGCTAAAAGCAAAGCATTTCACAAGCCTCCAGCTAGCTTTGCTGCTTTTTACCTCTCATTATAGCAAGGAAGCAAGCAGGAGAATGGACATCCAGAATTGGATTCTGAACGCCAGGGAAGAACAGATTGGAAGCCTGGAAGTGCCTACCACTGAGGGAGGGTGTGACCACAGGGCCATATCACCCCTGAATGTGAAGTCCTCAAGGAATGGAGGGTTGGACTTAGACCATGGTTTGTAGGAAAAGTAGACTTCCAACATTCAGGTTTAGCTGTATAATGAAGATGGTGAAGAAACAGAAAATTCTGTTAAAAAATTACAGTTAAGCTTCATCCATTTTTATGGGGAGAAAGAAGACCAGAAGGCATCTCCAGCACCTGCTGTTGGTTGCCCACTCCATTGGTGGTGTGAACCAATGGAGTGGGCCAGGCCAGTAACTAGCTGAGAGCGCCATGGCTTTCTTTTATTTTTTATTTAAAAAAAGATTTTTGGAGTATGCGGGAGGTGCTCCACAGAAAGGGAGAGGCAGTTGAACTTCCCTCAGCAAAGCCAAGGGGTCCCGAGGAAAGGTGAGCCTGCTATCTGCCAACCCAACCCCTTGACAAGCAGACGGGACAGGGGTTCCGTGGAAGCAGTTCCACTTTATTGCTGCAAACTCCCAGCTTATATAGGCAGCAGGGGGAGTTTAGGAGGGACTTTTCATAGTTGCACCAATCATGTTAAAGGTCAAATCATCATGTGCCTTCTATGGTGATTACCAGTTATCCACGTGCACGGAAATCAAGAGAGCCAATCAAAAACTTTGACAAACAGCATAGACCCCGCCCCTATCACTTCCGCCAGTCGCCATCTTAGTTTCCAACCACAAAGCTAGCCCCTTTTTTTCCCAAGGTTTCCCATTTAGGGTCCCACAGGAGTATAGTTGATTTACAGTGTTTTGTTAGTTTCAGATGTACAGCAAGGAGAATCAGTTATACATATTTTTTTTAAATAGAGCTGTCTTATTTATTTTTTTTTAAATTTTAGTTGGAGGCTAATATTACTTTACAATATTGTTGAGAGTCTTTTCTTTTTCCAGCTTTATTGAAGTTTAATTGACGAAGTTTGTATATGTCTAAAACACATGAAGATGTAAGAATGAGGAGAGAAAAATGAATAGGAAAATAGGTCAGGAAAATGTACAAAATGTGTCAGAAGAAAGATTGCTTGTTTACATGTCAATCATTAAGCATTTGTTGTTCTTTCACTGTGCACTTCAAAAATGATACTTTATTACTTTGGGATCTTTTTTTTTTTTTTTAAGTCGCTCAGTCGTGTCCAACTCTTTGCGACCCCATGGACACCAGGCTCCTCCATCCATGGGATTTTCTGGGCAAGAGTACTGGAGTGGGTTGCCATTTTCTTCTCCAGAGTACTCTGGGATCTGATCTTGGTCATGGAACTAGATCCCACATGCTGCAACTAAAGATCCTGTATGCCGCAATGCAGATGGAAGATCCTGTGTGCTCTAAGATCCAGTGCAGCCAAATACACAAAAATAAATATTGAAAAATAAAATCTATTTGTAGAGGACATGGGGAGAATTATGTTCTTTGATATAATGTGTTTAGTATGTTACCTGGCATGCAGCAGAGACTTTATAAATGTTCATTGGTATAAGAATCAAAATTGAGAAGCTGGAGTCTTAGCCACGGGACCACCAGGAAAGTCCCAATAGATAATATTTTAATCTCCATTTTATAACTGAGGAAACTGAGACAAAAGAGTTACCTTTAGATAGTAAGTAGCAGAAGAGGGTTTTGAGTCTAGAATCATACACATTAAGTAAAATACTTTCTAATTATTTTCCAACGATTGATGTCTATAGTGAGAAATATTCAGTAGAAGAATACAGGTCTATAGTAAATATGCTTATAAGTGACTCCATACGTGTCAGCCTCACAAACTAATTGAGAAAAGATGTCTGAATTAAGATATTATTTTTACATTTCAATTATTGATAGTTAAAATCTGATTTAAAGAATGGTTGAGAAAATTCTGTTCTCTATTTGACATATACTCTTTGGCAGTACTTCAAGACAACAGTGTCACCAAAGAAGAATAATTTGAAATCAATATCACTAATTATATGTAAATGGGTATTTAATGAAAATCGTTATGATAATTAAAATAACCTTAATCTATTTATAATCCTTTTTAAAGGTTGTTCAATGTGATTTGTTAGATGTATACAGTGTGAAATGATCAATTAACACATCACCTCACCTAGTTACCAATTTTTATTGTTCTTTTGATAATAGGCATGCTAACATATGTGAGGTGATACCTCACTGTGGTTTTGATTTGCATTTCCCTAGTGGTGAACATTTTAAAACGTGCCTGTTGCACATTTGTATGTCTTTGAAAACATGTCTGTTCATGTTCTCTGTCCATTTTTAAATCATATTTTGTTTGTTATTGTGTGTATTCCTTATATATTGTGTATATTAACCTCTTATAGGATATATGATTTGCAAGTATTTTCTCTTGTTCCATAAGCTGCTCTTTTATTTTGTTGTTTCATTTGCTGTACAGAAGCTTATTAGTTTTACATATTTATTATTATGTTTATTGCTTTTGTTTCCTGTGCTTTTGGTTTCCTATCCAAAAAATCATTGCTAAGAAGTTGTTTTCCTGTTTTACCCTAGGACTTTCAAAGTTTCAGGTCTTACATTTAAGTCTTAAACCATTTTGATTTAATTTGGGGGTATGGTGTAAGATAAGGGTCTAATTTCATTCTTTGACATGTAACTGTCCAGTTTTCCCAACACTGTTTTTAGGAAAAGATTATTTTTTACCTATTGTGTATTCTTGGTATCCTTGTCAAAGACTGGATAACTGTATGTGCATGCATTTACTTCTGTTCCATTGATCTATATATCTGTTTTCTGCCAATCACATACTCTTTTGAATACTAAAGTTATGTAATATAGTTTGAAATCGAAAGACTGATGACTAAAGCTTTGTTCTTTCTTGGGATTATTTTGGTATTCAGGGTCTTTTGTTGTTCCATATGAATTGTGAAAATTTTTCTATTTTTGTGAAAAATGTCTTTGAAATTTTGATAGGTGTTACATTAAATCTATAGATTGCTTTGGGAATATGAATATTATAACAGTATTAATTTTTCAAATTCATGAATATAGGGTATTTTCCCATAATTTTTGTCTTTAATTTCTTTCATTAGTGTTTTATGGTTTTCAGTGTACAGGTCTTTCACCTTCTTGGTTATATTTTTTCCTAAGTTTTTTTTTATTTTTTTGATGCTATTATAAGTAGGATTGTTCTTTTCTTTAATTGTCATTTCTGATAGTTGGATGTTAGTGTATAGAAACAGAACTGATTTTTGCACATTGATTTTGTGTCCTGCAACTTTACTGAATTTGTGTATTAATTCTAAGTTTGCGTGTGTGTGTGTGTGTGTGTGTGTGTGTGTGTGTGTGTGTGTAGTCTTTGGTGTTTTCTATATATAAGGGCATGTTATCTGCAAACAATTTTACTTCTTTCTTTTCTATTTGGATGCCTTTGTTTCTTTCTCTTGCCTTATTACTCCGGCTAAAACTTCTGGTACTATGCTGAATAGAAGTGCCAAAGTGGGCATCTTTGTCTTTTTCCTGACCTTACAGATGCTTTCAGCTTTTCAGTATTGAGCATGATGTTAGATGTGGGCTTGTATTATATGTACATATATAATACATATTATATTGAGTATAATGTTAGATGTGGCTTGTGTATATTCTTTTGTTGAGGTACATTCCATCTATACCTAATTTCTTGAGGGTTTTATCATGACAGGATGTTGAAAATCTTGATGCTTTGTAGCCCCAGACACTGACCTAGACTCTGAGGAGACCATTATAAAGTATCGAGAGGAAGGCCCAGTGTTCCAAGAGCTAATATTCTGGTTGTAGTTTAAGACCCCAGGAATTAGGGACTGTGACAAAGTATAGCCCAGAGGCTCTGATCTTTTCCTTTTAAGATTGTGTGGGGCAGGCAAAACGAGTCTGCAGGGGAAGCTGGCTTTCGGGAGGGCTGCTTGTCACCTCCTCCTGGAGGATAGAGTCACAGTCCCTTAGCGCGGTCTCCAGGGCCCTCTCTATTGCGGTCTCCTTCCATCCTTCTTCCTGCTATGCCATAACTCTCGCTCCAGCACTACAGAGCTGTTTCTAGTCCTCGCACATACTATGCTGTTTTGCATCTCTGTTTGTTGTTTTCTCTGTTCTCTGTCTTCTGTTACAGTTGCTGTTAAAATGCCTGCTACTCATTAACTGTAGGTTGACTTGGACTGAATGTGATTCAGCATTACCTAAGTAACTTAACTTCTTGTTGAGAAGACAAACGTGTATGCAAACACCTTCGTGGAAGTACATGCAGGTACCATGATAAATTCATGGTTCGAGGACCTAAAGAATGATATTTTAGAGCAGTGAAAATGTGCAAATACAATTCACAGTCAACAATTTTTAGGAGAACTGGAGAATGGCAGAGATACTGGGTGATGAGTGATTTTTATTTATAATGTTAGAAAAGGGATCGTCTTTGGATTGTGATGTACAATTGGGTTTGCCATTTGTTCTCAGCAAAATTTAGAATGAACTGAAGATAAGAAGTATGTGAGCATTCAGAATGGGAAGAGATGATCATTAGGAATCATTATGGGTTTACAAAGAGCAGGTGAGATCAAACTTGCTCCTTTTTTCATAAATCTCCTAATTGATAAGGAAATGCTAAAAATCCACTATTTCAACTTAGCCTTGGGTAATCCCCCAGAATGAAGTATTTGGTTATTTTGTCATTGGACTTGGTTCTTTTCTATTTGTTAGACATGTTTATTATATTTGCAGATGAGTAAGTTTTAATTCCTTCAAAGTAAAATTAGGATTTATAGGTAAGTAAGTGTTAGTTGCTCAGTCGTGCCCGACTCTTTGTGACCCCATGGACTGCAGCTCCCCAGGCTCCTCTGTCCATGAGATTTTCCAGGCAATAATACTGGAGTGGGTTGCCATTTCCTTCTCCAGGGGATCTTCCCAACCCAGAGATTGAACCCAGGTCTCCTGCATTGCAGGCAAATTCTTTACTGACTGAGTACATGGGATGTATAGTTAGGCTGAAATGATGGACCATTGTTGAAAAGATGAAATTTCATAAGGATACATATAATGATATATATACAAATAGATTCAGCATTCATCTGCTTATGTTCAAGAAAACCTATTAATATTTTAAGAACAATTTAGTGGAAAAGTTCTAGTGATTTTAGTTGACTGCAGCTCATTCTGAGCCAATAGTGTAGAGGACTGCCAAGAAAAGTGGGTACAAATCGAGACTGCATTAATAACAGCTGAGTGTTCAGGATAAGATAAATAATAATCCCACTTCTTTGTGTTTCTCAGACCACGTATATTTGGAGTCTTGAGTCCTTAGAAATCTGAGTTTCACATTTCAAGAGGAAACACTGACGAAAGTGGAGCATATTTGGAAGTGGGTAAGCAGGACAATGAAGAAAATGAAAAATCATGTCAGGAAATGGCTGAATAAACTGGGAACTTAATTGCTGTCTTCAATTATGTAGAAGGAGTACATAAATTATATGTCACTCCAGAGAGCAGAACTGAAACAGTGGGGTTGGGAAGTTTGAAGGAAGCACATTATAACTCAATATGCTGAAGAATTAAGAATTGGAGCTCCTAAAATTTGAGTGAGATTAAGTATTGTCAGTAATATAGAGATGATAATTCTTTCCAATTCAATTTTAATCAAACTGCAATAGAAAACAAACAAACAAAAAAGAGATTTTGGGGGAAGTTGGGGGAAAATTCCAAAAATTACCTACAAAAACAAATGAACAGGGAAAGAAAAATACTGGATGATAACACTTACATGTGGAATCTAAAAAAATAAAAATTAGTGAATATAATAACAGCAAACAAAAACAACAGTATCGAAAAACAAATGGACAATAATGGATTTAAAAATTGGTAAGATAAGTTGTTTTATTATTACATAAAGCTATAATGATTAAATTAATATGACACTGGTATAGACAAGTTATTGGAATAATTATCTCAGAAATAGGTCCTAATATATCAACGCTTTAATAAAAGACAAAAGAAGTATAACAGTTGCAGAGAAAGAGAAGGATTATTTAATCAATATTTTAGGACAACTGGTTTTATAATTGAGGAAGGACAAAATACTGCAAAAACAATCCAGGTAATTTAAATTGTTGCTACTAAGTCACTTCAGTCATGTCCGACTCTGTGCAACCCCAGAGACGGCAGCCCACCAGGCTCCCCTGTCCCTGGGATTCTCCAGGCAAGAACACTGGAGTGGGTTGCCATTTCCTTCTCCAATGCATGAAAGTGAAAAGTGAAAGTGAATTCACTCAGTCGTGTCCGACCCTCAGCAACCCCATGGACTGCAGCCTTCCAGGCTCCTCCGTCCATGGGATTTTCCAGGCAAGAGTACTGGAGTGGGGTGCCAATTTAAATTGTTAAATAGTTTTAGAAAAAGTCAAGCCATAAAATTTAGAAGTGAATATTTAGAAAACTCTTTGACTTGGAAAGAACTTTTCGGTGTTACTGTGATTTACTATAAAACCTATCAAATATGAAAATAAATGGGTAAACAGCATGACAAATATTCATACACTCCTGTATAGGTTTATTGATCATTAACATTAGCCATATTTACTTAATTTTATTTTTAAAGCATTTGGATATAAATCAGAGAATGTTGCTTTATCCCTAGATTCTATAGTATCATCTCTAAAGACATTTTTCCTATATTATCATATCTAAAACGTTAAGAAAATTTTCCTGATATCTTCTAATATTTAGTTCACATTCACATTCTCTCAGTTGTCCCCAAAGGGCATGTTTTTTTGTTTGTTTGTTATTAGCTAACTTGCCCAAACCAGAATCTAATCTAATGACACACAGGGCTGTTACCCTTTGGCTATTATAGATCACATTTCTCTGTTAGTCCAGGAAAGTTCCTCACTTCTCTGCTCCCTCTTTTTAAACATTAGATATACTTGTTCAGATTTAGCCTTGTAGTACAGAGTGAAGCAGGGCAAAGGCTAATAGAGTTTTGCCAAGAGAACATTCTGGCCATAGCAAACAGCCTCTTCCAACAGCACAGGAGAAGACTCTACACATGGACATCACCAGATGATCAACACCGAAATCAGATTGATTATATTCTTTGCAGCCAAAGATGGAATGCTCTATACAGCCAGCAAAAACAAGACTGGGAGTTGTGGCTCAGATCATGAACCGGAGAAGGCACTGACAACCCACTCCAGTGGATTACTCTTGCCTGGAAAATACCATTGGAGGAGCCTGGTGGGCTGCAGTCCATGGGGTCAGTAAGAGTGACACATGACTGAGTGACTTCACTTTTCACTTGGATGCATGGGAGAAGGAAATGGCAACCCACTCCAGTGTTCTTGCCTGGAGAATCCATGGATGGGGGAGCCTGGTGGGCTGCCATCTGTGGGGTTGCACAGTATCAGACACGACTGAAGTGACTTAGCAACAGCAGCAGCAGATCATAAACTCCTTATTGCCAAATCCAGACTTAAATTGAAGAAAGTAGGGAAAACCACTAGACCATTCAGGTATGACCCAAATCAAATCCCTAATGATCATACAGTAGAAGTGATAAGTAAATTTAAGGGACTAGATATGATAGAGAGCCTGATAAACAATGGATGGAGGTTTGTGACATTGTACAGGAGACAGGAATCAAGACCATCCCCAAGAAAAAGAAATGTAAAAAAGCAAAATGGCTGTCTGAGGAAGCTTTACAAATATCTGTGAAAAGAAGAGAAAAAAGTAAAAAGTGAAGTCGCTCAGTCATGTCCAACTCTTTGTGACCCCATGGACACCAGACTCCTCCGTCCAGGGGATTTTCTAGGCAAAAGTACTGGAGTGGGTTGTCGTTTCCTTCTCCAGGGAACTTCCTGACCCAGGGATCGAACCCAGGTCTCCCACATTGTAGACAGATGCTTACCGTCTGAGCCATCACTATGACCTTAGCCCAAAGGCCAAGAAAAGAAGAGAAGTGAAAAGCAAAGGAGAAAAGGAAAGATACACCCATTTGAATACAGAATTCCAAAGATTTGCAAGGAGAGATAAGAAAGCCTTCCTCAGTGATCAGTGCAAAGCAACAGAGGGAAAGACTAGCGATCTCTTCAAGAAAATTAGAGATACCAAGGGAACATTTCATGCAAAGATGGGCACAATAAAGGACAGAAATGGTATGGACCTAACAGAAGCAGAAGTTATTAAGAAGAGGTGGCAAGAATACACAGAAGAACAGTACAAAAAAGATCTTCATGACCCAGATAATCTGATGGTGTGATCACTCACCTAGAGCCAGACATCCTGGAGTCCGAAGTCAAGTGGGCCTTATGAAGCATCACTATGAATGAACAAAGCTAGTGGAGGTGATGGAATTCCAGTCGGCTATTTCCAAACCTAAAAGATGATGCTGTGAAAGTGCTGTACTCAATATGGCAGCAAGTTTGAAAAACTCAGCAGTGGCCACAGCACTGAAAAGGTCAGTTTTCATTCCAGTCCTAAATAAAGACAATGCCAAAGAATGCTCAAACCATTGCACAATTGCACTCATCTCACAGGCTAGCAAATAATGCTCAAAATTCTCCAAGCCAGGCTTCAGCAATACTTGAACCGTGAACTTCCAGATGTTCAAGCTGGTTTTAGAAAAGGCAGAGGAGCCAGAAATCAAATTGCCAACATCTGCTGGATCATGGAAAAAGCAAGAGAGTTCCAGAAAAACATCTATTTCTGCTTTAATGACTATGCCAAAGCTTTTGACTGTGTGGATCACAATAAACTGGAAAATTCTGAAAGAGATGGAAATACCAGACCACCTGACCTGCCTCTTGAGAAATCTGTATCCAAGGCAGGAAGCAACTAGAACTGGACATGGAACAACAGACTGGTTCCAAATTGGGAAAGGAGTATGTCAAGGTTGAATATTGTCACCCTGCTTATTTAACTTATATGCAGATTATGTCATGAGAAATGGCCTGGAGGAGAAGCGCTTGTGCTTCACAAGCTGGAATCAAGATTGCCGGGAGAAATATCAATAACCTCAGATATGCAGATGATACCACCCTTATGGCAGAAAGTGAAGAAAAACTAAAGAGCCTCTTGATGAAAGTGGAAAAGGAGAGTGAAAAAGTTGGCTTAAGACTCAACATTCAGAAAACAAAGATCATGGCATCTGGTCCCATCACTTCATGGCAAATAGATGAGGAATCAGTGGCTGACTTTATGTTTCTGGGCTCCAAAATCACTGCAGATGGTGACTGCAGCCATGAAATTAGAAGAAGCTTACTCCTTGGAAGAAAAGTTATGACCAACCTAGACATTGAAAAGCAGAGACATTACTTTGTCAATAAAGGTCCATCTAGTCGAGGCTATGGTTTTTCCAGTATGTTAGAAACACCGAGGGAAGAAAAAGCCACCTCTAAGGACCGTCCATGGAAACCTTTATTGGGCGGTCGCTCTCGGGCAGACTCCTGGGAACCAGCGGGCAAGGGAAGGGAGTCTGCGAGGTATGGGGTTTGGGAAGGGGGTTTTATAGTCAGGGCTGGCGTTCAAGCCAGGTCCTCCCACATAAGGTAGGAAGTGCAGGCTGTAGTGGTGATTGGCACTTGATTGAGCCAGGGCATGGGGTTGGTTCCCGGAAGTTTGGTCTGCTTCCGGTTCCTGTTTGGATGGTGGCCAACCGCCGGGACCACTTTTCTGGGGCTTTTTGTTGTGATATACCCGAACATGCCCGACCATGCTCGACCTTTCACAGTAGTGATGTATGGATGTGAGAGTTGGACCCTAAAGAAAGCTGAGCACTGAAGAATTGATGCTTTTGAACTGTGGTGTTGGAGAAGACTCTTGAGAGTCCCTTGGACTGCAAGGAGATCCAACCAGTCTGTCCTAAAGGAGATCAGTCCTGGGTGTTCATTGAAAGGCTGATGCTGAAGCTGAAACTCCAGTACTTTGACCACCTGATGTGAAGAGCTGACTCATTGGAAAAGACCCCAGTGCTAGGCAAGGTTGAAGGTGGGAGAAGGGGACGACAGAGGATGAGATGGTTGGATTGCATCACGACTCAATGGGCATGAGTTTGAGTAAATTCCGGGAGTTGGTGATGGACAGGGAGGCCTGGCATGCTGCAGTCCATGGGGTTGCAAAGAGTCAGACATGACTGAGAGACTTAACTGAGTTCAACTGAATTGAACTTTTATAGTTGTTGAAGAGACTGGGTCAGTTTTGTGGTAGACTGCATCTTCTGGTAAAATTCCACCCTCTGGACTTCAGTGATTGTTTCCCTCTGGTTTTATTTCACCTTTCATTAACTCTCCATTGTATTTTCTATAAACTGAAAATTGTGATCTCTAGTTATGACTAAAGTCAGGTAAAGCATTCTCGTCAGGAATGCTTCATGAGTGATGCTGTGAATATCCTATTATTTTAGGAGTTGCATAATACTCAGTTGGTTTTCTTTTTATAATGCGAAGCTCCTTCACTGGATTGATGGTTAAAGTCAAAGTTGCCACCTGAGTCCATTGTAAAGTTACCACTGTTTCCCGAGACAAGTAAACAATCTATGTGTTGATAATGTGGCAGCAGATTATTATCCAGGCCCTTGTCAACCTCATACTCAGTGCTTTTAGCATCCATTGCTGATTCTTGCCTGAATCACCGTTTCCATTACAAGTTGCAAAATGATGACTTTCCCAATTCTATCAATGTTTTTGCATTCAGTCATTTTGCATTCAGTATTTGGAATTCTTCTGTCAAAAAAAGCTTTCCCTTGTCAATTGGAGCTAGTTGTTACTCTGAAGTACCGTTCCACATGGAAAAGAAAGAATTAATGCTTAAATTGCTCTCTTTACTAAGTGTTTTACAATTAAATTTATTTTTAGTTAAAGGATAATTGCTTTACAATATTGTGTTGGTTTCTTCCAAACATCAGCATGAATCAGCCAGAGGTGTACCTATATCCCCTCCCTCTTGAACGTCTCTCCCACCTCCCTCCCCATCCCATATCTTTACCAATTTTTGAGTAAGGAATTAGTAGTCTGTGTGCTAATTTTTTTCCTGTGTTGAATGTCTTTAGATTTTTTACATATTCAAGTACATCAGTCAACTATAGTATTTTTTTATAATGCTTGATTGTGTTTTGGTTAATGCATATTAACCAAATAATCACGATGGTGTGATTACTCACCTAGAGCCAGACATCCTGGAGTCCAAAGTCAAGTAGGCCTTAGGAAGCATCACTACGAACAAAGCTAGTGGAGGTGATAGAATTCCAGTCAAGCTATTTCAAATCCTAAAAGATGATGCTGTGAAAGTGCTGCGCTCAATATGCCAGCAAATTTGGAAAACTCAGCAGTGCATTGAAAAGAGGTTGTGAAAAGACACCATAGAAATATAGAGTTAACTAAGGAGTCCTAATTCATTCCTTAGCTGTTCACTTCCACGCAACAGAGTTGTGAGTGAACAAGCTCTCTGTAGGTTTCAGCCTCCAGCTTTTGAGATGCTTAAGTTGATACTGAGCAGAGTAGACATTAGCTGACCCCCCACTGAGCCTTGCCCAGATTGAAGACTTGAGCAAAGAATAAATGTTTTAAGTCAAGTTTGGAGTAGCTCTTACATAGCCACAGTAATTAGGACAGACGTTTTAATGAAGTTGGTCTTTGGGAGTCTCCCCAAATTGATTCCTGTGTCCTTTGACACAATGCTGGTGCTCTTCAATAGTTTCCCTGTTTTCTGGCATAAGAGAATGTCCTAAGTTTACCTTGTACATTCTCTGCCTTAGATCTGAAATTAGCCTCTTTTAAAACCCCCTAAAAACTTTTTACTGGGTAATAGTATTTAGGTTTCAAAATCTGGGCATTAGGAATGCTTTTCATGAAACAAGTTATAATAAAAGAATTACAAACTTGACAACAATAAAACATTTCAGCATATTTCCCAAAAGCAGAATTGAAAGACAAACTATGAAGCTTAGCAGAATGGACGAGAATACTGAAATTCCAATAAAAATAAAAAATGACACGAATAAGCAATTCTCAAAAGATGGAATGCTGATGAGCAGTAAATCATGTTTAACTTTCTAATAATAAGAGAGAACATATACTGTTATTGTCCTGTATCAATTCAGTAGATTTTCTTTGAAAGAAGCTTCAATGTTGATTAAAATGCAGTAAAACTATAATCTTGTACACAGTGGTGGAAATGTCACTTGATTTTTGGCTTTCTGCTAAGTAACTGGGCAATATGAATTAAGTTGCAGTATTAAAAATTGCAACAACTTGTATTAGGATAGAGCCTCAGATGCTGTGACAAAGAGGTGCCAATAAAGTGTCTTAAAAAAATTTATTTTTCTCCCATGTAATAGTCCATAGTAAGTGGTCTAGGTTGGAAGAAAAGCTTTGCTTTCTCTGGTCATTTGGGGGCCCTGTTTTCTTCTCTTCTCTTGCTCTGCTATTTCCAAAGTGTTAAAGCTGTGTGGTTGATGCTAGGTCACAGGTAAGTATGTGCTGCAGTTCTTATGAAGGGAAAAGAGAGAAGTCTAGAATAAGCCATTTTCTTTTAAACAGGAGATGTAGAATTCTGCTTACAAGGCCTTATCTATCTAGCAAGGGAGGTTGGGAGCTGTAGTCTGCTCAGTTAACTACGTATCTAGCTGAGACATTATTACTTTGGAAGAAGGCCATATCCTTCAATAATTCCACTTTCTGTTAGTCTATCCTAGTAAAATAAATCAGTTACAGAAAATGTGTTAATTACTTAAAGAACAATAATTCAGCCAAGGAGAATAATGTTCATTGTTACTTACTAGAAAAGAAAGGCTCTTGAGAAACATCTATGCACTATTATTGAAGGGTTTTAGAGGCCATGGAAAGGAATTAAATGAGATGGGAAACTGCTGGAAAGTTTTAAGTAGCAGAATGATTCAATTTGATTAAGAACATTCTGCTTCCTCTCTATGGAGGACAGAGGAGGCAGTTGCCATAGTCTAGGAGACAAATGGTAATGTAGTTTGGACCAGGGTTTTAGCAATAGCAGTGATAGTCTTTTAAATATTAAACTTTTATTAGCTGTATAGATTTGGAAGGAGTATTTTGTCTGTGAGGCCAGATTTCCTACTTTACCTAGCTCATATAGTAAGAGATAATGGCAAAATATCACTTAGTGAGGTATTGGGACAGACACTTAACCTGGAAAGTGTTATTTTAAAATGTCCAGGTTAATTATGTTTATAAAGTTAAAGGTGAGCAAAATGCCAAGCAACTAAACTAAATGATACTTCTCAAATAGAATAATACATCAATTTCATTTTCTTGTATCTTAATTAATATGCTCTTTCCTACAGATAATCAAAAGCATTTTAGCTTTGTTCTTTACATTTAAATTGGATTGTGTTGTTTTTCTTGTGTATTTATTAAAGCTATAGAACAGTGTTTAGATAATGTCTATATATCATTGTTATGGAAATAATCTAGTCTAATAATCTATTAATCTATATAATTATTCATCTAATAATTTATCTGTCATATATGTGTAATATTTAAGCCATCTATTTGTTTTGCATCAAGCTTATGATATTTTTTTCCTGAGATTACCAGGTTGCTTGCATGGAATTCAATATGAGATTCCATGAGGCAGCTAATTTCCATTTATTCTCTATTGGGAATAATCCACATAAAGAATAAAACTGTTTGAGCCAATTCATTCTCACTACTTATTGAACAACTGTTATGTTTAAGTTACTGTAATACTGAGTTGCATGACATACAGTGGGTTCATAAGCTGGTTAGGGAGATCTAGTTTCCACATAAGTATCTGAAGTGAAGTTGATTAACCAAATTCATGGAAGTAATACAGTTAAAGCAGACAGAGTGAGTCCTCCTCTTGACTAGGGAAGAATGTATTTTCTGGTCATTGCTGCCTAGCTTGGCTATTATTTTGCTTCATAAAAGCATAATAATTTTGGCTATTCTTAAAGGTTATATTTGTTACCATTTATCATAATAAAATTATGGTAAAACATGGTTTTGTTATCAGCATTCAGATTTAGTATTAGTTGCAGAACATATCATAAGGAGCTTTGATAAAGCTATTACCTCCACAATTATTGCAGAAATAGACTTAGAAGCCCTGTGCCAAATTAAAGAAAATACTGAAACTATGCCTACTGTTCAAATATTCACCTCCTCCCTGCAATTTAATATTCCACCTTTGTTGCTAGGTGTCTGGTAGGTGATCAGTAAATCGTCACTGAATGAATGAACAGAAGCATTAACAGTTGATCCTGACTTTCTACCTACTTACTTGTCCGTCTCTCTAGGTCTACGAACCTGTTTCTGTTGGACTGTATTATGCGTTCCCTCACAGTGGATTGTTGTAACTGGCCCTGAGTCTAGTGGTTACCTCCCTGAGATGATCTTCTGTGAACTACAGTCAGTGGTGACTAGCTTATAAAATCTACAGAGACCCCACCAATATTTTGTGATACATGTGTGTGTGTGTGTGTGTATCGTATGCGTGATAGTCTACAGAAAGGTTGGGGAGGTGGTGGTGATTTGCCGATGAAACTCCCCTGGTACTGGCATCGTGACAGTGTCTCATTTCTCACCTTCCCAGAACCAGGCATGAAGTCCAGTTACTTCCCATGTAGCTGATGAATTCTGGCTGCAAACAAATCCAAGTCCTTTTCTTACTTCTTACTTTTCCTTCTGTTAGAAACAGAAGAGACCAGGCCAAAAAAAATTTCCGTGAGAAAACAACAGTTCCTTATTCTGTACCACCTGCTTAAAGGCGAGCTAAAGGCACCCAAATGATGCAACCCACGAGTGTGGAAGAGGCTGCCGGATGGGCTGTCACGTCTGGCTGATCTGATGTCACAGCAGATCATGTGGTGCTCTGCGGGCAGCTGGGACTGGCCCGCCGAAAGCACATGGATTACAGTCTGAGGCTGTGATGGGAAAGTCGGCTCCTGGGCTGCTGTCTCCCAGACATCAGCCTGCGGGGAAGCTGGGGGCTCTCTGATTTGCTCTGCTCCGGGGCCCCCTCCCGCTGCATGACTCACGGGCACATTGCTGAGAGAAGCTGCTGCTCCCAGTAAGTGCTTAAAGACGGGCTTTATTCAGAGCATTTTGGAAGCGAAAAGGAAGCGATGGTGTGGATGGGGGTGCCTGGAAGCCCTTTGTAAAACACTCTCCCAGAATCTGGGCTGGGCAGCATTGCTTTCTATGCCATCCTGGAGTTCACAGGCAGCGCCAGTGTGCAAAGGTCCCCAAGCCCTGATTTTGGTTTGTTTTCCACGTGATGTGTTTTTCTGAATTTCATTTTCTATTTTTGTGATTGTAGTGTAGATATGCTGGAGGTGGTTAAAGCGAACTGATTTCAGATTCGCAGACCCCTGGGTGGATTGGTGTGGTCTCTGTGTGGTAAGCGAGCGGGGAGAGAGGGTGGTGGCTCTCTGGGTCAGAATCACTGCTTCTGTTGAGGTATTGACTGTGTCTGTGCTGGAGAAATATTAGCAGTTGCTGGTTCTTTTCTGCTTTGGGTGAGTGTTGAGAGAGAAAGCAGGGTAACCCAGCAGTGAAGAGCATGTAGATTTAAGAGTCCCTGGTGTTGATAAATTGCCTTGTTTTCAATGGTCAAATTATGTTAGGTGGTGTCAGCTGGCAGAACAGGTGCCGGCAGTGGGAGAATGATGGAGTTCTCACTCCCTTTTCAAATTGTCTCGCCTGGTTCAAAAGCCCAATTAAAGAGTGATGAGAACTGCGAGAGTGCAGATTCCTAAGCCCAGCTTTTGGGGGCTATTTTTATTTGTTTGCTGGTAACATGTGTCACATTCCCACACTTAGGCATCAGAAGAGATTCTCACCTTGGCAGTGCTTAGGTGTGGCCTTTTTAGAGAACAGGGGAATAAATGCAGTAACATCTTACTGTTCTTTCTGGGCATATGACACTAAATGTTTCAGAGACTGAAAATAAATGTGTATGATTGTAAGGGATTCTCAAGGGAAATTTAGAACAAATTGTTTGTCTTAGCATTTTTTTTATGAAGACTTGACAGAGTTTTAGGTCAAGGTATATAGGATGTCCACTTGAAGGACAATAGCAAATAAATAGACTATGTCTTTAAGCATTGGAAAATATTTATTCTTTCTTTGTTTTATTTTGAGGGATAACCTTAGTCTTTTCTGTGAGTCTCTGCATAAACTGTGGACTTTGGGGCCAAAGACCAATTCCAGAGACATTTAAGCATTGAGGAAACTTTGGGGTGGGAAAGATGGTGAAGTGGGAGCAAAGAAAGTAAGCAGAGATGAGGTCTATTCTTTTTTTATAGCCTTTTGCAAGAGATGATTTAAGTCACAGAACATCACACAACAGACAAGAGCTTGCCCCACCCATAGTGCTGTGAACATGGATTGTTCACTTGCCATTTTATTCCACTAAATTGTATGAGTGCAGAGAGGGTTCCAATTCATCCTTTGAGCTCTGTGGAATAGAATACAAGCCAAATAAAATGAAGCATAGAAAAATGAAGCTTCCCCTGTTCTGCCCCACCCCACCTTGTCTGCCTTCCATATTGTCGAGTGAAGCCAGATTTATGCCGGAAAGGGCCCTATTGCTGCTGGTAATTCTGTTAGTTATTTCAGAGATGCTGACAGTGGCAGAGGAAATGCAGCTGGTACTCTGCGGGTGAAGTAGGTGAGCACAGTGTGAGGCGTGTCTTCAGAGGTGCTCTCACTGACACAGCCCTCTCTCTGCCTGAGACCACACCCCCGTTTTTGGCCATGTGCCAAATACCATCTCTCTCTGAAGGGACGCCTGATGAAACGCTGTCCACGCTTGGGCGTGTTGAATCCTTGGACGTAAACTCGAGGAGCCCTCATCTCTTTGTAAGGGAACACTGCCCACTTCTCAGGAAAAAGATGCCCATTTACGGGAGTTTTAGAGTTTCTTTTCTGCAAAAGTTGATACATGGCTATGAAAAGAAATGGAAGGAAATTATCCATTTCTCCTTCTTACAGTAAACACTCCATTTACTGTCTTTTCATTCCCTTGTCTTAATATCATCTCATTTGGATGGCGGTGATTAATGCAGAGAGGCTGTCTACACCCAGCGTTGCTACTTTTAGGGAAAGCACGTGCAGGGAGGGACTCAGAGTTGAGCAGACCTTGTCCCCCTATTTTAGGAGGGGAAGACTGGCCTGAGTCATACATGTCATGAGTGGTAGAATTAGGACCAGCACCAGGTCTCAGGCTGCCTTCTGCAGTCACGCATCGTAAGGAAAGAGTGTTTTCCTGTGTCCTGAGGTCCCCCCACCCCAACTTGAGGTTCTTTTAATTTAGGTGTGGTATTACTGGAGTCGTAAAACCACTGCAATTTCGCTTTCCTTAGAATATCTTGGAATGGATTGGAAAGTCCTTAAAGAGAAAATTTTCTTTTCCTTAGGAGTGTAGCATGTATATAGTCTTCACAGGTCATGTGGTGAGATCTCAAACACCTGCTCATCAGTTTTCCAATCTTGCCTTCCTGGGAATGGGGGCTAACTTAACGAATAAAAGGTTCTTGTTCAGTTTTGGCAAATCAAGCACGCCAAGAACATTTAGAAACTTCTTCCCATTTGGGTAGTTTTCTGAGTCATATTAATGTTCTTTCTTTATGCAGGCCCTATTTACGGTGACGTATTTAAAACTATAAGAGACGCTTAATTTAAAATAAAATTTCAGCTTGACTTACTCTCCTAAGATTACTGCTAGACCCAAAAGAATTTTTGAAACATACTTGTTGATTTAATGATGAGATATTCAGAACACCACAATGCCTCTTATGAGTATAAAAGATAATGTCGTATTACACTGTTCCTTTATGGTATCAGAATGTCCATCTGTTAATGATTCAATATGATTTTAGTCAGGGTGTGATTAACATAGTTGTTTGAAAAATTTTTTTCTAAAATATGAGTAAGTGTCACATGTTACTCATATATGTTAATGCTATTTGTAAAAGCAATAAAACATGTAATTAGATTGGGTACAGTTTAATTACATTTTTTGGAAACCTTGACTACAATACAGAGGCCCTCTGATTGTATCCTTAATGTGCAGTAATCCATTTCTGCTGGTCCAGTGAGGGCGTCTTTTCATTCTAGACATTAAACTATAGTGATATATTGGGAGAAATTAGTTCTGGTAGCTTTGAGTGGTTTCAACAAGAATAATTGGAACACTGTTCTAAGGGCCTGCACTCTCTAGCTCAGAAACAAATGGCTGCATGTGTGACATTTCTAAATGGTGACATAGTCAAGGAGCCCTCTGATTTTTTAGTTTAGGCTTCAGGTTATGGAGAGGGGAAAAATAAAACAGAAAAGGGAAATTAGGCGTTAATGTTTCTAATAAAGGAGTGACTCCAAATAAAGGTACCACTTATTTTTTAAAAGATGTAACTAGGAGGAAATTTTTTTAAAATGTTCAGTGGAGCCTTGGTACAGTGAATAGCTGATGTCTTGGCTATAAATTTCATTCTCAGGGCTTGGGTGCCTTTAACTGGTTCCGTGTAGGCCGAAAGCATAAGCAAATATCTCTTGTGTAAACAAAGCAACAGATTTAAGTTAATGCTAATGTGTTCACAGCCAGATCCAAAAGCTTTTCAGGGTTATTATAACACGCTGGGCTCTTAGCCCATCCATCTAAATGTCTAAAGTAGGCTAAAGTTATGGATCAGCCCATTGTATACACCATCCCACATGAGAGCCAGATGCTACTGTTTACTGTGCTAGTAACTCAGCCAGCTTCAATGTGAAATCTGAGATTGCAGTTTGGGGTCAATGGAAGTTATAGATTGATTTTTCCAATCATGAATTCAAGCTCCTGTGCTCCAGTCTTTTTAGAGCAATCTCTTAAACCTAATATACACCCAACCGTTTAGATGAAGAACTTCCTTGTGAAAACTGTTTATTGTCTTTGGGGCTTTGGGTTTGGTATAGGTCTTCAGCATATTTTTGTCCTTTGTCATGAGCACAGAAAGGAAGGCATGAAGATCTACTGCACAATACTACACTTGAAAATACCACTGCAACACAGCCCTTGAGAAGACTGCATAGAAAAATAGTTCTGTGTATACCCATTTAGAAAAAGACTACCTACTCCTCTCAGTTTCAGAGAGAATTCTGTCATTCAAGACCCAGTATTGGGTTTTGTTGACTTATATATATATATATGACTTACTTTAATCTTACTTCATTTGATTTGTGCCTTTTTCATCAAATTTTCAGGAGGTATCATAAGTAATAATAATAATAGCAATTGCCACTTGCTGAGAACTTCTCATATGCTATATCCTGTACCAACATTTTATTTATTGTGGACATTTCACAGATGGTAAGGTGAACTTGCATCAAAGCACATGACATCAGCCAAGATTCCAACCAGGTCTTTCTAAGTCTAAACTTCTCTATCTTATAACTTATGCTTATTGTTTCACCTATGGATTTCTATCAAGTTGTGCACACAAAGGAAAAGGTTATGTTATGACAGAGCCCTTTTTATATACAATACAGATTTGGTGATGGGGGTGTAATTTACAGATGAGGAGGGACTGCCTTTATTTTACGTAAGATTTCGTTGTGTTAATGAATTGTAGTATGATATGGTTAAAAGGTATAGGGAAGGCTTAGAAGTAATACTAACTTGCTTATTAGTGTTACTCTAAGTATAGTATCTAGAAGACAGTCCCCATAGCAAGTTACTAATGAAAATATAATTTAACAAAACTTTGAATTACAGGATCTTATTTTTTAAAAAGCAGTTCTTTCAACTTTATCCAAAACATGGTAGACTTCACTAAAAAGTCCTGCGATGATTAAGGACTTCCTAAGTAATCAATGAAATTTAATGCACTAATGTCCAGAGAAAACCATAATTCAAAAAGATATATGTGCCCCAATGTGAAGTAAGTCAGAAAAAGAAAAACAAATATCATATATTAACATATATATATATGAAAACTAGAAAAATTTACCGATAAACCTATTTGCAGTGCAAGAATAGAGGTGTAGATGTAGAGAATGTACTTATGGACACAGGGGAAGGACAGAAGAGACGAATTAACATGTACACACTAACATGTGTAAAATAGATGCTAGCAGGAAGCAGCTGAATAGCACAGCGGACTCAGTTTGGTACTTTGTGATGGCCTAGATGGGTTGGGTGGGAAGCAGACTTTAGAGGGAGGGGGATATATGTGTACTTATAGCTAATCATGTTGTTGTATAGCGGAATCCAATACAACATTGTAAAGCAATTATCTTCCAATTAAAAATAAAAAAAGAAAAATAATGTAATTTAATGCACTAATACTCCAAGAAAACTCTAATTCAAAAGATCCATGCACCCCAGTGTTCACTGCAGCACAATTTACAATAGCCAGGACACGGAAGCAACCTAAATGTCCATCAATATAGGAATGGTTAAAGACAAGTGGTGCATGCATACAATGGAATACTATTCAGCCATAAAAAGGATGAAATTGGGTCATTTGTAGAGATGTGGGTGGACCTAGAGACTGTCATACAGAGTGAGGTAAGTCAGAAAAAGAAAAACCAATATATGAATGCATAAATGTGGAATCTAGAAAAATGGTATAGATGATCTTATTTGTAAAGCAGAAACAGAGACACAGTTGTAGAGGACAAATGTATGGACATGAGGGGTAAAGACAGGGAGGAACTGGGAAATTGGGACTGACACATATACACTATTAATATATGCATAAAATAGATAACTAATGAGAATATTGTATAGCACCGGGAATTCTCCTTAATGCACTGTGGTGGCCTGAACATAAAAGAGGTCCAAAAGGGAGCGAATGCATGTATATGTGTGGCTCATTCATTTTGCTGTACAATAGAAACTAACGAATGTTGTAAAGCAACTATACTGTAATAAAAATTCATTTAAGAAATTAAAAAAATATTTCACAACAATATTACTAAAAATCTGAGAAAGCACATTATCATATTTGTTATGCTTTCCTTCTTTTGTGTGTCTTTCACGTCCCTGAACTTGAGTAATCAGTTGGCCATGTATCTTTGAAATCTAGTTCTTGAAAGAAAGGTCAAGTTTTAGCTTTGTCTTCTCAGCTGGGCACAGTGGCTGGTACAGGATGTTGCTTGTTCTCGGAGGCCAGCTCTTTAAAGGTGTAAGTAAGGTTAATGGTTGAAACTTCAAAGTAGAATTTCTTTTGATTTTTTAAGAGAGTACATTGTAGAAAAACAGAAAAGCATCTAAGTAATCCAAACTGAACTGCTTGTGCCTTGGTTTTTGGCAAAGCAATCTGACAAATCCTTTCATGCTAGCCGTTCAGGATAACTACATATTGTTGCTGGTCTTGTTTGTGACACAAGAATGCCCTTGAATGTGCTATCCAAGAGCTAATGCAAAATAGGTTTCTGAAAGTTTTACATATTAGATCTTTTCCTCATCTTGGTGTTGGAACATCAACTCTGCCATTCATAACTTTTCCTCGTAACTCAATATCATTGGTTTTATAATAAAAGAAGCATTAAACCATCCCTAGTGAAGAATGAGGCTGAGTTGCAAAGTGGATTTTGCACTATTTTACAGTCACATAATTATTTTGTTTTGCCCGGAAACGCCTATTGGTTCTCCATGTTGTATATTTTATGCTTACTAAAAGTGTCAGTATATAGAAAAGCATATTCTTTCCAGTAATAAAGGGACTTGTGGAATAATACTGCAGAATATTAAATGCCACATCCTAATATTGTATGGTATTTAATTTCAGAATAAACTAAATCCTGTAAGAACGTGACCCAGATGTTACTAATAAAAATAATTATTATTCTAAAATTTCATACAGGGAATAATAACATTCCATGATTTTCTATTTGTTATGTACTCTGACTTCTTTTTTCATTAGTGATTGAAAAGAAATTTGGAAAAAAATATTTAAGAAGGAAGTGTCTTTGTGCTTTATAATCTCCCAATATGCTGCCTCAGTTAAGTTTAAATTGTTGCTGTAAAAAGACAACTATACATTTGTGTTTAGGCACTAATCTATTTAAATTATTTTAAATTAAATTTGGAAAAAAGGCAGATCTTCTCTAATGACCCCTAGCCTGGTGTCTGTTAGCTGATCAACAGTTACCTGGGTTGAAAGGACACAGAATGATCTGTAGCAGCTGGATTGTATATAGGTCTCATTTGAATGTGGGACAGTTTTCAGTTTTTCATTTGGAGGATAATTGCTTTACAATATTGTGTTAGTTTCTGCTGTACAACAATATGAATCAGTGTGAAAGTAAAAGCGAAGTCGCTCAGTCGTGTCCGACTCTTAGTGACCCCATGGACTGCAGCCCACCAGGCTCCTCCGTCCAAGGGATTTTCCAGGCAAGAGTACTGGGAGTGGGGTGCCATCGCCTTCTCCGATGAATCAGTGTAAGTAGACGCATACTCCTTCCCTCTTGAGCCTCCCTCCCCCAACCCGTTCCCCTGTCTGTCACAGGGCACTGAGCTGAGCTCCCTGTGTTACACAGCAGTGTCTGACTAGCTGTCTGTTTTACACATGGCAGAGTATATTTGTCAATGTTACCCTCTCACTTCATCCCACCCTCTGAATGGTGGTCTTGCTTTCAGCTTAACCACTGAAAAATAAACAGAAAAGATTTGCTCTACTAAAGAAGGGCTAGAACACAGAAATATAAAAAGGATTGAACAAGAAGCAGCCAAATGTGAGGTAGTAAGTAAGGCAGATGATAGTAAGCTGAAGTGGCATTCTTTTAGACCATAGTAGTTTAAAACACAATACACAATATTGGATTAAACAGATGATTGGAGATATCTGATTTTAGAGATATCGGGGAAATTTTCCAACATAATTGGAAGGATCCCAAAGTTTAAGCTGTGGCCGATAATCACAGTTAATGATTAGTTTTGATGATGCATGATATACCAGATGTCTATACATTGCTTTTTTTTCTTTTAATTTACGATTTATGTTTTTGAGTATATAATATCCTAAATTTCCCCCTGTGGCTCAGTGGTAAAGGATACACCTGCGATGCAGATAGTTGCAGGAGACATGGGTTTGATCCCTGGGTCAGAAAGATCCCCTGAAGAAGGGCATGGCAACCCACTCCAATATTCGTGCCTGGAGAATCCCATGGACAGAGGAGCTTGGTGGGCTGCAGTCTGTGGGGTCGCAAAGAATCAGACACGACTGAAGCAACTTGGCACGCATCCTAAATTCAGACACAGAAGGACAAACACATCTTCTTTCTTCCATGTGCTGTAGTTGCCCTCTTCAGAGACAACTACTGATCTTAGTTCTATGTGTATTTTCTGATTATATTTCATGATTATGTATATATATGTATGTATTCAATGTGTACATATATATTAGCATAGTACATACACTTTTCTATGTTTTTTCACTTACTATGTCTTGAGTATTGTTCTATATCAGTATACACAAAGTTGCCTTATTCATTAAGCAAATATTTTATCATGAAAAATACCAAATATATACAAATTTAGGATATATAAGGAACTCCAGGTATCTATTACCCAGCTTCAACGTACATATTAATATTTTGACAGTTTTACTATGTTAGAAAATATTGAGATTATCATTAACTTTGTTCCAGTGATACTGGCCTTAGTTACTAAGTTAAAAAGAAAAATTCCTTATTGATTAGTGGTACATGCTGATGTATTTATAAGTGAGATGATATGTTGTCTAATGTTTGAAATTTACTTCAAAACATACAAGAAAAGATATCTGTAGGAGGAATAGCTTGCATCAAGATTGACAAAATGTTGATGTTGGAGGAATGCAGATTCATTGTATTATTTCTCTGCTATTGTGTATGTTGGACAATTTCCAGAACAATACCTTGGCTACTCTGATTTCATCTCTGCTGCTGCTGCTGCTGCTAAGTTGCTTCAGTGGTGTCCGACTCCTAGCAACCCCGTGGACTGCAGCCTACCAGGCTCCTCCGTCCATGGGATTTTCCAGGCAAGAGTACTGGAGTGGGGTGCCATTGCCTTCGGATTTCATCTCTAGCTCTCCTTTTTTCTCTGGAGTGTTTTAAAATAAATAGAAGATATCATGCAATTTCACCTATAAATACTTTAGTGTGTATTCCTAAGGCATATAAACAAAAACCCACTACAATGCTATTGTCACACTCAGAAAATTGATATCTTTAAATATAATTTATGATAAAATCCAGTCTATTTTTACATTTCCCTGATTTTCTCAAGAATGTCTTTTTAAAGTTGTTTTGTTTAAATTAGGAGCCAAATCAAGTCCACATATGGCATTCATTAAAACTTTTACACTTTAATAATTCTCTTCCTTTTTAAAAAAATAATTATCTTCCTTATTCATTTAAGAAACTAAGTTACTTATCCTACGTTCTTTTACCCCACCATCTGGATTTGACTGTTCCCTCTAGGTGTTGTTCAGCTTGTTCCTCCATCTCCGTATTTGGGCTTAATTGTATTCAGATTGAATATTTTTGGTAAGAATCCTTCCTGGGTGGTGCCTGCTGTGTTCTGCTGTGTGGATACATCAGCTAGGAGGCTTCCTAGGGCTCACTTTTCACTTTGAGTAATTCAGAAACTGAGCAGAGGATTTGGGTGGTGTTGGTCTGATCTGCCTATTGTAAAGTTTCCCATCAACATTTTATCTACTGTTTTTGGCATCTTTTGATTATTACTGCCTCAGTCTCGGACACGACTGAAGCGACTTAGCAGCAGCAGCAGCATCTATTATTCCATTAAGATGGCAAAATGATTTTCTAGTTCTTCCATTCCTTTTTTGCATCTCTTGCCTGCAAGTGTGTACAAAAATATTTCCCATATCAACTTTTTGTTTAATCTAAATACAGTTGGCTTATTCTTTTAAAGACCATATGGCATTTTGTTGTTGTTCAGTTGCTATGTTGTGTCTGACTCTTTGCAACCCCATGGATTGCAGCATACCAGGCTTCCCTGTCCTTCACTGTCTCTCACAGTTTGCTCAAACTCATGTCTGTTGAGTTGATGATCCCATCCAGCCATCTCATTCATCACCCACTTCTCCTGCCTCAAACTTTCCCAGCATCAGGGTCGTTTTCAGTGAGTTCGCTCTTTGCATCTCGTGGCTAAAACACTGGAGCTTCAGCCTGAGCATCAGTCCTTCCAATGAAAAATCAGGGTTGATTTCCTTTAGGATTGACTGGTTGATCTCCTTTCTGTTTAAGGGATTCTCAAGAGTCTTCTCCAACACCACAGTTCGAAAGCATCAGTTCTTCAGTGCTCAGCCTGCTTTTTAGTCCAACTCTTATCTCACTAAGACCTCATCTTAGTGAGGCCTTCGTCTTAGGTTTATGCCTCCACTTACTGCTGTCAGATCGTGGCCACTTTTTCTCTCTCACCCCTATGGACTTTGGCGTCTAGCATCTCTGCTCCTTACTTTCTGATCTATCTTTCGATTCTCAGAAGCACCAAATGGTGATGAAGTAAGGAGATATTTTGCAGTACTCCTTTGTCCCTGTTATTGGATGAAACTGGCCTTTCTCAGCATTACCTCATTTCTTTTCTCCCATGTTCCTATAAATAGCTGACAAGCGCTTTTCTTTCACTGGCCCCAGGCTTTTTAGATATACAGTGTACAGGAAGGTTAAGTGATTTGAAATGATATGTTGAAGATAATAACGGAGTCAGCACTGCAGACTGGAAAAGAACAGTTGGCTCCCTGATGCTTGATCAGGCCGTTTTCAATGAAATCTGCTGAAGGGGCACACTCATATTTTAGTAACAGTCTGGAAAACAAGAGGTACTCTTGGTAATTCTAGTGATACTCTGTCTGCTTTGACAGAAACATACCATGAACATGTGCTGAGTCTTTAAAAGTGGTGAGGCTAAATATTTTGACAAATTTAAATGACTTTTAAGTATTGAAAAGTGGTTTTGGTTAAGATGAATGGTGTATTAATGAGATTTGGAGCCATCACAAGCTCTCACAGAATGGTTTTTTTACTTAAATGAAAAATAAAACATAAAGCAGAGGAAAAAGATCAGGAACATGGAGGCTGCTTATTTTTTCAGTCACTTTACAGTTAATCCACGACAAGTTAGTTGAGATGCCAGTGACCAACGTTAAACAATAATGACCCATCTCTGCTCTTTAAACAAAAATTTTATGTGCCTAGGATGAAAAACGATATGAAAAAGTTTATATGTAGCAAATTTTGTCTTGCATATTCTTAGTACCTGGGACTTCTTCAGAGGAAAACCTCTGAAAAATGCTTTTAAGTTGTGTGATCAGTTACATGACTAATCATTAACAAGTTTAAAAAATGTTAACAAGCAAAAATACTTCTGAACTCTGAGCTTCTGACATCAAGAGTTATTAGACTTGAGTTCTTTTTCAGGAGCTATTTAACATTCTTTCATATATTGTACCAGCTGTCACAGACTTGGCTTACAAACAGATCTGGAGTTGTCTTGAATCCCAAGGAAACTGATGAATAAAGGTGGCTCTCTCTCTTTTTTTTTCTGTAGAATGAGGAGCAAGAGGTCTGCCATTTCTTGGAAATTTTGCCCAGTAGCCTGGTAATGTAGACATCTTCCAGGCTACTTGTAGGAAGAATTACATGCACAAACCGTTATCCAAAACTGACCAAATCATTCTTAGGCATAGCTTTGCAGCAGAAATAGTTGCACCTGCACTCAACAATACCCCTGCCTTACTGGGCCAGCTTTTGTAGCTTTGCTGAAAGGCGTGGTTATTTCTGTTACTTCTGACTGTGAAGAGATGCATGAATTTCTGATAGTCCCCACTGAATATTCAAACCCAAATTATTTTGTTAATTTCAGCTATTTTCCATTAAGATAATATGTATTCCTTATTAAAAACATTCAATAGAATATGACTCAGCTTTGCCAGCAGCTTTTGTGTGGGAAAAATTCATATTAAATTAGAGCTTCTCCTTCAACTCTTCTGTTTTCGTCCAAATACCAGAAGTTCCACTGAGGTCTCCCATTTGACTTACCTGAGGACACCTGACAGTGATGAGAAAAGGGCACTAGAGCAGAATCTACCAAACTGGAGCTCTAGAGGTCCATGAAATGTTAAAGATGCTCTGTATCAAAGAGTGTTCTGAGAGAGGTCCCTAGTGGGCCTGTGCTTAGGACTTGGCACTTTCACGGTTGTGGCCCCAGCTTCAGTCCCTGGTCGGGGAACTAAGATCCTGCAAGAGGCAGGCAAAAAAAAAAGTATTCTGAGTTGAATAAGATTGAAATACATTGTATGCGCCTTCCCACGTGCCTTCCTCTTTAATATACATTAGCATAAGGGAAAGGTACTGAGAATTCTTGCTATTGGCTATGATTCTAAATACATTTGACAAAAATTTTTTTCTATTAAAAAAAAATTATCAGTAGTCTTCTCGAGGATATCAGTGTATCATGTTCGGTAACTGTTGTTCTTAATGTGGTCTTTGATTCTAAAACTTAACTATATTGCCCTGAAAAAATAAAATAAGCATATATTAGAGTTGACTCTAAATATCTCCTAAATGACATATTTCCTATTTAATTCTCTACTTATGTGGAACTTAGTTTATTTAGATTTTAAGGCAACCAACTTTCATAATTGATAGTTTCATAATTTCTAAATTCAAAAACTGATATTAAGAATAACTTGTATTTCTGTTAATAAGTATTTAGAATAGTATTACATGCATACAAATGTTATGTGACTGTGACCACAGAAACAAAATTGTTTTAAGAAGGGAGATAGTGTCTTGATTTTTTTCAAGATATGTAGAAAAATTGACAGTTTCTGAATCACCAGACTACTTGAATCTGTTAATCTGTTGAAAAATTATATTCATCTTTTTCCTATTTTGAGAAGACAGTTCCTCTAAAGGGGTCCAGAATGGTACTGGTAACTTATGGTGATTCTCCTGAAAACTTCCAACAATGCTGTGAAGAGAGCTTTAGCCTCCCCTTCTGGGTTCACGGAAAGATGGTCCTTAGCATAGGCTGGCAGTGCAGTCTTTGTCAGATAAGGCTTTCATTGTACTTTCTTTGTTTCTTTCTTATGACACCAGTCACTTTTTAATCACGCATTATTAGTTGTGTATTATGGTTTATCTGTACCAAGTAAAGTTCCTGAGAGTATATATTTGTCATGTACCTGTTTCAATGCTTTTCCCTTAGCCTGGACTGGACCAGTGTTTGTCAAATGAACAACTCAATGAATGAATGAATGCATTAATGTAGAATGGAAATCCTAGCATATCAGGTGTGTATGTCAATTATCCATCAGTTGATCCATGCATTTATATCCTTCCCTACTTAAAATTTGAGGAAACTCCCAAAGATACATATAGAGAGAGATTAAGGGAAAAACTAAATTAAAATTAGGTAAGATAATTACAGCAAAGAAAAGGGTTGGAAAGTAAAATGAGTAGGACTGAACCTTGTTCTGAAAAATATATACCATAAAATCTTATGCATTTCCAAGGGGAGAACATTGATTTGGTATTAAACTTACTAGAAGCGTATGAAGGAAGCAGTTGATTTTCTCTATCTAGAAAATTATGTTGCCAGTTGCTCACATGAAACAGTTATGGCTGAAAGTATGACCAGAGAGAAATTCTCCTCATGGTGTATCAGAAGGAGTTTACTGTGTAGTATAAAGAATAATGTATTCAGCTTATCTTTAAGTACAGCAAGGCATTTCAAAGAATATTATATTACTCTTGGTTTATACTGGTAGCATCTTCACCATTACTTATATAAAAAGTACAGCTGTGGAAAGGGATAAACAGTGGTTCATGAAATCCTGTGATAAAAACAGAATTGGAAAATATCTGTTAAAACATCTTTTGCAAAATCTATATTTAGCAATTAATGTGGATATAAAGTTTCACTAGCAGGTAAAAGAAAAAAATGTGGAAGAATATAAAATGTATTATATAATTATTAGAGTAAATTGTAATCAATTAATAGAAACAGTTGTCTGGAGATGGGGCTCAAATATTGATGAGCATCATTTACTTTTTTTTTTTTTACTTTCCTGTGTATACCTATCGAATGCAGCAAACAGAGCTAGTTGTTAAACAGCAGGGAAAATTCAGTTAAATAGAGAATATATTTCTTCTTTAGGTTATAATTTAAGCTCCTTTTCAGTAGAAGGAAATGGACTGTAGTGAAAATTCAGATACCAGTTATCCCAGAAAATGATTACTTAAAGAAAGGTGAGAATAGAAACCAATTAAAGAAGAGCATGCACCTTGAGCCCTCTCTTGGGGCTGGAAAGTTGGAGAGAAGTGTTGTAACTGCAGAGATGTGATAGAAGTAGTATGTCTTTTGGGAAACTAACCATCAGTTTCTTATGTACTTGTGTGGATTTTATATTGCCATCTCGTAACAGAGGCACCACCAACATCAGTTTGGAGGTATTTGTCCGCATGTAAAAATTCACTGAGGGCTTCCCAGCTGGCTCATTGGTAAAGAATCTGCCTGCCATAGCGGGAGCCGCAGGAGATATGGGTTTGATCCCTGAGTGGGGAAGATCCTCTGGAGGAAGAAATGGCCACCTGCTTCAGTATTCTTGACTGGGAATGGACCGAAGAGCCTGGCAGGCTGCAGTTCGTGGGGTCGCAGAGTCAGACACGACTGAGGTGACTGAGCACACACACAGATTTACTGGAGAGTTTGATGAAATGTGACATCCCCAGGGTTAAATCACGGGGACTTTTTTGGCTTGTTGTCTTAATATTAGGAATTCTGAGGTTGGGGTAAAACCTTACTCTGACCTCCATCCTTACTTCTGACTTGTGGTGCTGGTACTGGCAAGGGTAAGCAGACAGATCTAGGATGGTAAATAAGCCTTCTTATTTGGTTTCTGGTATCTTCGAGTCACCATACATTCAGGAGTTTTAAACCACATAAAAAATTATAATCCTGACCCTCAAAATATTTTCTCCATTTCTTTTCTCTTTACTTTTTGAAACAGTAGACTTGCCCAACTGTATCTCCTTCCTTCCTGTTAACTTCTAATAGGCCGACCCCTACAATTTCACTGACTTTGTACCAGCAAAAGTCCCCACGTTTATTAGCCTCTTTTGAATCCCCATCTTAGTTTTCCTGTGCCCCATTTTATATTTCTAAACCAGTCTTCTTCCTGTCTGGAGTACTCTCCTCTCGACCTTCTCCTACTCCTGTGGCTATTTCTTTTTGGCCTTGTAAAGTGCCTTTTTTTACCTTTTAGAGATTATTCTTTTGTGTATTTCTCTAGGTTTTCTCTTGTTTTTCTAGTAATATCATTCATCCTGGGTTTCCACTATATGCTGATGATCCCTGCAGTAGTTAGAGTGAGGCTAAGCTGCTGCAGCAAAGAGGTAGATGGGTGATTCTGCTCCATCTGGTCACCCAGGAGCTCAGTTTTCTTCTGTCCTTCACCATCTGCTAATGTGCTGTCTTTATTTGTACTGTCTGCAATAGCACAGTAGCACCAGGAAATGAAGATCAAGAATGGCCTAAGGAAGTGACGGGAAAAAAAAAACAAAACTATGCAGTGTTTCTGCTGAAATTGCATTGATGAGAATGTAGTTTGCTGACCCCCTGTAGTATCTAAAGGGGTTGGGAGTGAGCTTAATGACTAGGAGGATGAAGGGGGAGAAGGCAAAATTACTGGTCCCCACAAAAATACCTTAGCCCCACTCTCTGATGTTCCACATTCTGATGAAGGAGAAGAAGGCAAAATTATTGGGCCCCACAAAAATACCTTAGCCCCACTCTCTGATGTTCCACATTCTGATCAAGGGGGAAAAGGCAAAATTATTGGGCCCCACAAAAATACCGTTAGCCCCACTCTCTGTTCCACGTTCACAGATCTGTCTGCTTTTTGATGTCTTCATTTAAAAAATATATTTCATTAGTTTTTTTTAAATTTCAACTTTGTTGAGGTGTAATTGACATAAAATGATAAGATATTTAGAGTGTATGCTGTGATTTGATTCCATAAACATTGTGAAAGAATCTTCTCATTTAATGTGATGTCTTCTTCTGTGTGTCCTGTAGACACCTCAAACTCAACATGTCAAAATGAAACAAATGTGAACTAATTGTTTTCTCCAAGTCTACTCCTCCTAGCAAACTTTCTCATTCTTAGTTAGTGGTCATTACTATGTTGCTTGAACTATAAAAAATTTTGTTGTTCAGTCACTAAGTCCTGCCTGACTCTTTGAGACCCCATGAATTGCAGCATGCCAGGCTTCCCTGTGATTCTCTATCTCCTGGAGTTTGCTCAAACTCATGTCCATTGTGTTGGTGATGATATCTGACCATCTCATTCTCTGCCCCCCTCTTCTCCTCCTGCCCTCAATCTCTCCCAGTATCAGGGTCTTTTCCAATGACTGTTTTTTTGTGTTTTTTTTTTTTTTTTAATTCTCCATGGCAAATTTGCGACCAGGTTCTATATATTTTATTTTGGCCATGTTGCATACAGGATGCTAGTTCCCTGACCAGGGATAGAACCCTGTTCTCTTGCAGTGGAAGTGCAGTGTCTTAACCACCAGACTATTAGGGAAATCCCTCCAAATTCCATATATTTAAATTATTGAATCCATCCTTCTACCACTGATCTAGACCCTAAGAAACTTTATCTTGGGACTTCCCTGGTGGTCCAGCGTCTGGGACTCCACACTCCCAGTGCAGGCAGCCTGGGTTTGATCCCTGGTCGGGGAACTAGATCCCACATGCCACAACTAAGACCTCGCCCAGCCAAGTAAATAAATAAAAATAAATATTAAAAAAGCAGTATCGTGTATTATTTCTGAAGCCTTCTGACTGATCTCCAGTCCTAAAGTTGTTTCCTTAAATGTCTGTCCTTTCCACACAGCCACCATATTTATCTTTGTAAAACACAAATGGATGATTAAAATTCTGTAACGGCCCTCCATTTGTTGTGGGTTTTCTTTAAATATGATTTTTAGAAATGCAACCCCTTTTCCCTTAAAATAAATACTACTCCAAATTCCCCCTATAAAAATATGCAGAATTCTTGAATGGACATTGTCCTTAGAATGTCATTTGAAAATTACTGGCCTCGGGATTTTAATTCAGATTGCTTATTGATAATTATAAGTCTCTCACAACCCAGTCCTAGCTGGCCTTCTCAGACTTACCTTTAGCCGGTATTTCTATCATCTCTGTTCTAGTCACATGACATCAATCACTCCAACACAAGTCAGGTTCTCCTGGGTCTGATTTGCTCCTGTTTCTTCAGTCCTGAGTGGTGCCTCCCTGTTCACTGTCCACACCAGTACTCACCTGCAAAAGCATGAGCTTTGGAGCTAGATAAACTTGGCTTCAGAGCTCATCTGAGCCTTGATTTCTTCTTTGGAAAAATGGATTAAATAAGAGAATCTACACAAAGTACCCAGGCCAAAGAGA
>SJYC01031602.1:0-21111 GCA_006408675.1 Madoqua kirkii | reverse complement strand
CCCAATATCAGGGTCTTTTCCAATGACTTTTTTTGTGTGTGTTTTTTTTTTTTTAATTCTCCATGGCAAATTTGCGACCAGGTTCTATATATTTTATTTTGGCCATGTTGCATACAGGATGCTAGTTCCCTGACCAGGGATAGAACCCTGTTCTCTTGCAGTGGAAGTGCAGTGTCTTAACCACCAGACTATTAGGGAAATCCCTCCAAATTCCATATATTTAAATTATTGAATCCATCCTTCTACCACTGATCTAGACCCTAAGAAACTTTATCTTGGGACTTCCCTGGTGGTCCAGCGTCTGGGACTCCACACTCCCAGTGCAGGCAGCCTGGGTTTGATCCCTGGTCGGGGAACTAGATCCCACATGCCACAACTAAGACCTCGCCCAGCCAAGTAAATAAATAAAAATAAATATTAAAAAAGCAGTATCGTGTATTATTTCTGAAGCCTTCTGACTGATCTCCAGTCCTAAAGTTGTTTCCTTAAATGTCTGTCCTTTCCACACAGCCACCATATTTATCTTTGTAAAACACAAATGGATGATTAAAATTCTGTAACGGCCCTCCATTTGTTGTGGGTTTTCTTTAAATATGATTTTTAGAAATGCAACCCCTTTTCCCTTAAAATAAATACTACTCCAAATTCCCCCTATAAAAATATGCAGAATTCTTGAATGGGCATTGTCCTTAGAATGTCATTTGAAAATTACTGGCCTCGGGATTTTAATTCAGATTGCTTATTGATAATTATAAGTCTCTCACAACCCAGTCCTAGCTGGCCTTCTCAGACTTACCTTTAGCCGGTATTTCTATCATCTCTGTTCTAGTCACATGACATCAATCACTCCAACACAAGTCAGGTTCTCCTGGGTCTGATTTGCTCCTGTTTCTTCAGTCCTGAGTGGTGCCTCCCTGTTCACTGTCCACACCAGTACTCACCTGCAAAAGCATGAGCTTTGGAGCTAGATAAACTTGGCTTCAGAGCTCATCTGAGCCTTGATTTCTTCTTTGGAAAAATGGATTAAATAAGAGAATCTACACAAAGTACCCAGGCCAAAGAGACCTCTGAATGTCAGTGTCTTCCCGCCCCTTCTCAAATGTCACTTGTGTATTTCTCTGTGTGTGTGTGATTACTGCAGGAAGAAGTTGGTTTCCCCAGTCTCTGTTTCTGTAGTGTTTGATAATGCTTCTGTGGGCTTCCCTGGTAGCTCAGTGGTAAAGAATCCACTTGCCAATGCTGGAGAGTCAGGTTTGATCCCTGGATCAGGAAGATCCCCTGCAGTAGGTAATGGCAACCCTCTTCAGTGTTCTTTCCTAGGAAATCATATAGACGAAAGAGCCAGTGGGCTACAGTCCATGGGGTCACAAAAGAGGTGGGCATGACTTAGCAACTAAACAACAACAACGATGTTTCTGTAAGAGAACTTTAAATTATTATATTTATTTATGTACATGGTTGTCTCACTTGTTGGACTTTGACCTCTGTGAAGACAGGAGTCTTGACTCACTCACCTTTGATCCTCGGTGCTAGGGAATAATAGATATAAGACAAGTGTCTTTTAAGCTGAGGTGCATTGAATTGCATTGAAAGGAAATGGATTTGTAGCAGACCAATAAAGGTCAATCAGTTTTCTTGGCTCCGACTTACCCTTCCCATGAGGAATGGTAAAGGAGTTTGATGGACGTGCTTATGCTGTTGTGTAACAAAAAGGAGCAGACTTCTGATTTTGAACATGAAATGGCAACTGCTGGACTGTGAAACAATCTGCAAAATTGCATTTATTCTGGAGTGTTTTGTTTTGGCATCAGTAGGGTAGAATGTTGTTTCATAGTCCATGTTTATTGAACCATGTAAGGGATTTACAGGAGCATCTGTTTGGAGGCCAAAGTTAAAGTGGGGCACAGTCCCAAAAAAGTGACATGTAAGACAAATTGATGTATTCAAGCATTCAGAGTTGACAATATAATCTGCTATAATTTTTATAGAGGGCATTTTGGCACTTGAAGCAGGGTATATATTTATGGGACAAAATCAGGCTTAACATCAGCTTCCCCCTATCAAACAAATAAACAAATTATTCTTCTTTATTTCTTTTTTTAATTTAAAAAAAATATAACAAATGATTTACCTTCATAACTATTCTTGTGTGTGTGTGTGCTTAGTCACTCAGTTGTGTCCAGCTGTTTGTGACCTCATGAACTGCGCCTGTCAGGCTCCTCTGTCCATGGGGATTCTCCAGCTAAGAATACTGGGGTGGGTTGCCATGTGCTTCTCCAAGGGATTTTCCCAACCCAGGGATTGAACCCATGTCTAGCTAATTAAAGGTAGATTGTTTACTGACTGATCCACCAGGGAAGCCCAGGAATAATGGAGTGAGTATCCTATCCATTCTCCAGGGGATCTTGCTGAGGAATTGAACTGGGTCTCCTGCATTGCAGGTGGATTTCTTACCAGCTGAGCTGCCAGTGAAGCCTTCATAACCATTCTTAAGTGTATAATTTAGCGGTGTATATTTACAATACTGTACAACAGATCTCTAGAACTTTTTCATCTTTTAACAGTGAAATTCTACACCCACTTAACAGTAGTTATTTCTTTTTGTTTTATCCCTGCCTTTGGCAACCACCCTTTTAGTTTCTATTTCTGATTTTGACTTCTCTAGATACTTCACATGAGTGGTATTGTGGAGCATTTGTCCTTTCATGACTGGCTTATTTCACTTATAATATTCTTGAGGTTCATCTGTGTGGTAGCATGTGAGAAGATTTCTTCCTTTTTAAGGCTGCATAATATTCTATTACTTGTATATGCCACATTTTATTTATCCATTCACCTGTCAATGAACTTTTGGATTATTTCCATCTCTTGGCTTTTGTGTTAATGCTGTGAGGAACATGGGCGTGTAAATATCTTGGAGACTTTCCATTGAATTCTTTTGGATAAATTCCCAGAAATTGGATAGGTAGATAATATGGTAATTGTTTTTCATGTTCTTTTCAGAAATGGCTTTACCATTTTGCACTCCCACCAACGCGCGCAAGTGGTTTCAGTTTCTCTTCATTTTCACTGTGTCATTTTCCTTTTTTTTTGTAATGGCCATCCTAATGGCAATGAGGTAGTATCTCATGTGATTTTGATTTGCATTTCCCTAATGATTAGTGGAGAAGGAAATGACATTACTGGAGAAGGAAATGGCAACCCACTCCAGTGTTCTTGCCGGGAGAATCCCAGGGACGGGGGAGCCTGGTGGGCTGCCGTCTATGGGGTCACACAGCGTCAGACGCGACTGAAGTGACTTAGCAGCAGCAGCAGCAATGATTAGTGATGTTAAGTATCTTCTTTGGACAAATGTCTATTCAAGTCCTTTGCCCATTCTATTAACCCCTTATTAGATATATGATTCATAGTTATTTTCTTCTATTCTGTAGGCTGCTTTTTTCACCCTACTGGTGGTTTATTTTGAGCTTCACGAGATTTTAAGTTTGATGTAGTCCCACTCATCCACTTCTGCTTTTCTTGCCGGTAGTTTTGGTGTTCTGTCTGACTCTTTAATTTCTTTCCGTGGCATTATCAGTCTTGTATTGTGTGGGTCTGCGGCCCTGAAGCTGCCCCTCTCTTCTTCCTTGTCTTCTGTGATTAGTAGTTCTCTCGTGCCCCCCAGTTCTGTAGTGGCTCCTATACCCACTCTCTCTCTCTCCACTCCACTGCTCGTCCGGTTGATCAGTTCTCTCAGGAGTTCTCTGTCTCCTCCTGTGTTGTCTCTCACTTTTCCAGGCTAGTTGATTCACTGCCTCTAGCTTATGCTTCTTAAAGAAGCATGTCTCTCATCATAGATCTGTTTAGAATACTTAATGTTTGCCCATTGCTATCCAGAAATGTCTAAATTTTTCTAAAAACTGGCTCCAGCTTACCTTTCTAGCCTATCATTTGTTCCTTTCTCTCGTCCCTACACAGACTTTGTAGTTTAGTCAATCAGGATTAATCGCCCTTTTTTATGATGCCCCATAGTTTTCTGATTTTGTCTGTGCTGGTCTTTTTGCTTGGAATGCTTTAGCATGCACTAGTGACCTGTGTTTGGTTATTCATCTCTCTGTCCACCACGTTCTGCACCTATTTCTTTATACTCACTCCTAGGGAATTCAGCTGCAACTATAACCTATATGTTGATATTTCTTAAATCAGCATCACTATGTATGGTCTCATTGCATGAAGAGGATTATTGAGGTTTTAGGAGACTAATGACTAGCACTCAACCGCCACACCCAGATATGAGCTAGGTAAGAGAGAGACTGGGAGTAAATCAAATGAAACCAAAACACCATCTTTACTATTAATAAAGTTGCAACTGGGAAAAGTGGCTTATACTTAGGAGAAATCGAGTTCCTCCTACTGGGCCTAAAACTAGACAGTCCACTTTAAAACTTGAACAGGTGGAGGGTGAGCAGGTTGAACCTCTTCCTGGTAATTGCTGCCCAAGATAAGCAGAGAAAGGAGAGATGTGGGACTTGTCCAACTTTTACTCTCAAATTCCTCAATCAGCCTCATGTGGGAAGGAGCGAATGAGGAGGTGGAGTGAGGGCGGGGGATTGCACTACTGGACATTCATCCACATGGAGGAAACATCGGAAGTGGGAGGGACATTTCTCCTTCTCCCTTCACATACCTATCTCCTTCCTGATAGCCCAGGCTCATCCCAGATCCATGTTCATCACATCCTCCTCAAAGACGGCTTTCCTTCCTGACTGCTCTTATTACACTAGAACTTCTCAAGTAACTTGGCTTTGCTCATTTGCCACAAGTATACTATCATTCAGTTCAGTTGCGTTGCTTAGTCATGTCTGACTCTTTGCAACCCCGTGGACTGCAGCACACCAGGCCTCCCTGTGCATTACCAACTCCCAGAGTCTACTCAGACTCATATCCATTGAGTCGGTGATGCCATCCAACCATCTCATCCTCTGTTGTCTCCTTCTCCTCCTGCCTTCAGTCGTTCCCAATGTCAGGGTCTTTTCAAATGAATCAGTTCTTCATATCAGGTGGCCAAAGTATTGGAGTTTCAGCTTCAGCATTAGTCCTTCCAATGAATAGTCAGGACTGATTTCCTTTAGGATGGACTGGTTGCATCTCCTTGCAATCCAAGGGACTCTCAAGAGTCTTCTCCAATACCACAGTGCAAAAGCATCAATTCTTTGGCACTCAGGTTTCTTTATAGTCCAACTCTCACATCCATACGTGACCACTGGAAAAACCATAGCTTTGACTAGATGGACCTTTGTTGGCAAAGTAATGTTTCTGCTTTTTAATATGCTGTCTAAGTTGGTCATAACTTTTCTTCCAAGGAGCAAGCATCTTTTAATGTCATGGCTGCAATCACCATCTGCAGTGATTTTGGAGCCCCAGAAAATAAAGTCTCTCACTGTTTCCATTGTTTCCACATCTATTTGCCATGAAGTGATGGGACCAGATGCCTTGATCTTAGTTTTCTGAATGTTGTGTTTTAAACCAACTTTTTCACTCTCCTCTTTCACTTTCATCAAGAGGCTCTTTAGTTCTTCACTTTCTGCCATAAGGCTGGTGTCATCTGCATATCTGAGGTTATTGATATTTCTCCTGGCAATCTTGATTCCAGCTTGTGCTTCATCCAGCCCAACATTTCTCATGATGTACTCGGCATATAAGTTAAATAAACAGGGTGACAATATACAGTCTTGACATACTCCTTTCCCAATTTGGAACCAGTCTGTTGTCCCATGTCCAGTTCTAACTGTTGCTTCCTTTCCTGGATACAGATTTCTATCATTACTTTTCTTTAAAATGCTTCTTTTCTTTGTCCATTCTTCAGTATTGCTAACATTAACTTATGACAGACCCTTATTTGTAAGCATTCTCATTTGCTTCTTATAGAAGACTGTTTACAAATCTGGGGTATTTTGCATTAAATGCACATTCGTATTTAAGTGGTTCTTCATTGCATGACATTCTTTTGTGACAAACTACAGCTTACTAGCAGCACTTTAGAAAGGAAATGCTTTTGGAACATTTCGTGCTCATTCCTATTGCATCTTTGCCCAAGTGGACATTTATGCTTGGAAAAAAGCCCTTCAGCCTTTATATTCTTAAATTTCCAATTCAACTTCCATCTTTCCTGGATAGCTTTCTGTGTACTCTAGTTGGCATCTCTGCCATGGTGCTTACAATTTATATTTTATAATTCTCAAAATACTATTATTATTCTTGGTTTTAGTTTTTCAGCTAATTTTCTTGAGGTCAGGAGGATTTCCTTTGCTTATGTCTGCTCAACCTTACCCTACATATCTAGTATGGAGTAAAAACAGCAACAACAACAAAAATTAGTGGTAGAGAAAGTTAAGATAACATGAGTTACTTGATATATTTGAGCTTGAATTTCCAGGCTAAATTTGAGTCTTCCCCATTTTAAAAAAGTATAAAAAAAAACTTCTTTGTTTTCTAGTTATGAATTTCTGTAAATGAATAGGCATTTATAACTGTCCTATTTAAAGTTCTGATGCATTCCTTGCTGGATTACAAGACTCTAGACCCTTTTCTTTGTTGGATCCTGAGAGAGAGTATTGGAATGGATTATTGACAGGGGAAAAAAAAACCTCTCAAGATAACACATGGCCTCAATCAAGAAAGCATCAGAAGGAATTAAGCAGCAATTTGGAGAAAAGACATATTGTCATCTGGGCTCATTGATTTTAAAAGAAAACACTTGGGTACATTTAATATTTAAAGCCACTTTCTGGACCATTCATCTTGGAAAATAAAGTAAGTTATTTATTTATAACGACTCCAGTTTCTCTCTGCTATATGTAGTGATGTTTGAATTGACTGTACAATAGCATAAAATATCTGATGGAAAGGCCAACAAGTACTCTAGAAATACCTATTAGAATTTAGTTTACTAAAAGGAAATATTAAAAGAAGGAGATTTTGTCTTACTTCAGTTTAGTTCAGTTCAGTCACTCAGTCATGTCTGACGCTTTGCGACCCCATGGGCCAAAGTATGCCAGGCCTCCCTATCCATCTCCAACTTTCAGAGTCCACCCAAACCCATGTCCGTTGAGTCGATGATGCCATCCAACCATCTCATCCTCTGTCATCCCTTTCTCCTCCTGCCTTCAATCTTTCCCAGCATCAGGGTCTTTTCAAATGAGTCATTTCTTTGCATCAGGTGGCCAAAGTATTGGAGTTTCAGCTTCAGCATCAGTCCTTCCAATGAATATTCAGGACTGATTCCCTTTCGGATGGACTGGTTAGATCTCCTTGCAGTCTAAGGGACTCTTAAGAGTCTTCTCCAACACCACAGTTCAGCGGCATCAATTCTTCAGCACTCAGCTTTCTTTACAGTCCAACTCTCACATCCCTATGTGACTACTGCAAAAACCATAGCCTTGACTAGGCAGACCTTTGTCTGCAAAGTAATGTGTCTGCTTTTGTCTTACTTACATCCATATAGTTGTTTTGTCTGATAAATGCAGAACAACTTAAGAGATTGATTCCCTAAGTTTTTATTGTTCTTGACTTTTTGTTGTTTTTGACTTTTAGTTGTTCCTTTTAATAGTAGAAGAACAACTATTGCAAGTTATCTAATCAGTCAAGTCTCCCATCTTTATGAGTGTTTTGGACAGCTAAGAATAAGAAATCTTGGAGAAATCTGGAATGTTTCTTAATTCCCAGGATTTCAGGATCTTGGAGCAGGTGCCATGTCTAGGAATGACTACAAGATGGTATAGAAATAGATACCTTAAACATATATAAATGTCATTTATTCACTCAGTAAACAAGCACTTATTAGTCCCCAACTATATACCAGGAATAATGTTAGGCACCAGAGATACTGAAATAGTTTAGATACAGTTCCTGTCCTCAAGGAGCCCAGAGTGTAGTAGAGGGAAATGTGCCTGTAAGGAACAGAGAGCGATAAGAGTGTTATAGGGATTAAGCTAGGGCTATTTATTTATTTATTATTTTAGGTCACCTGGTGTGTCTTGCAGGATCTTGGTTCCCCAGCCAGGGATTGAACCCCATCCCTCAGCAGTGAGAGTGCTGAATTCTAACCACTGGACTACCAGGGAATTCCTGAAGCTAGAACTCTCTTCGACCGAGAATAGGGAACTGAAAGAAGGAATGGGACTTCCACAGAAGTTGTGGGTTGAAGGAGGGATTGCAGGCTTGTAAAGGCACAGCAATGAGCATGATTCTTAAATAGAATCATATAAACTTGGGGTGAGGGTTTCCTAGCAAGAAATTATGTAGATTGTAGAACTGGAGGAGGTGGGGTCTGGGAGCAGAGGAGGGAATCTTTCAGGCAGAATAAGATACGTGCTTGAAGAACCAAGATTTTAAGAACCAATCTGGCATGTTTAAGAAACTTAAAGCCATTTAGTGTGATTAAGGCAGGCGGTAGGAGAGGAGAGGCTGGTGGTTCAGGGCAGACGGCAGACAGTGCTGTGCTGTGGGGCCGGATCACCTTGCGCTGCCGCCTGGTTGCTTTTGTAGGAGTACTGTAGGTGGGGGCAGGCAGGCAGGAGGCAAGTTGGGAGAGTGTTGTGGACTCCACAGAGATGATAAGGGCCGTTGCTGTAAGAATTCGAGATTAAGTCCACATGGTTCGGCAGTTTACCTGTCTGGAAGTGGTTCCAGGTTTCAGGAAAGTACCAAAGGGTTCTTGTTTAACAGAGTGAGAAATGGATGATGAAGATTGGAGTCAGTCGTGGAGATTGGCTCTCCAAGTCAGTTGGATTCAGGAGCAAAACAAGATGATGGATTTGTAATGAACTTGTGTCTGCGGGGTTCAGTTAGGACTCTGTGTGCACAGGTTGGGGGTGGTGTGAGGAAAAGAAGGGGAGGACTGTGTGCTGAAGGGAGGGGCTTGGCATGGGAGGAGTCGGGTAGCATGGAGGCAAGGTGCTCTGACTTAATTTTAATTGCTTACATTTTTGTATTACTTGTGTTTCTGATTGGGTTTTGAAAAGTTAGATTGAAGGCATATAGCCAAACCTAAAAAATTTTTTTCAGTTTGTTTTTGAACTTTAAGCTCCTATTGGACAAGTTTTGATTTTGCAGTTTCTTAATCTCACAAAGACACTGAAGAAGTCAGGCTGTCCACTCTCTGAGTATGGACCACAGGCTTGGCTTCTGAATGGCTGTCTGATGTTGGGCAAGTTAATGAGTTCTTTTCTCGGTTACCTCATCTTGAAATGGGAAAATTTAGGGAATTTCCTGGCAGTCCAGTGGCGAGGACTCCACACATTCACTGCTGAGGGTCAGAGTTCAATCCCTGATCTGGGAAATAAGATACTGTAAGCTGTACAGCACGACCAAAAGAATAAAATAGGAAGGTTTATTAAGCAGGAATGTAATATATAATACTTCTCTTTCCTGCATGAGTTATACGTTAACTCGTTAACAAAGGATTCAGGCAGAGACAGCAAACTACTAACTTCAGTGCTGAAAAAACTGGGTGAAAAGATGTGGCTTACATGTGTGGAAACAGTGAGCTTCCTAAGTTTCCTTCTCTCAGTGAAGACCCTGGAAGAGGTCAATTGCATTGTTGGCAGGGATACTTTCTGCTGTATTTTGTGAAAATTAAAATCATTTGTTTGGACTGAAGGTTGCATTCCCTGATGGACACACTCCTGGCCTTATGCAGGTGATGACTCCTGGTGGGTCCCTGCTTCCTGGGATCACCTCAGGGGCAGCACCTCTGGTCCAGAGCCCTGCGCCCATCTGCATCCTCTCGGCACCCACCAAGCAGTCTGCTCAGACTGAAGGATGGCCCACATTTCTACTCAGTTGTCTCTGTGTAGTTTAAGCACCTGTCGGGGCAACTTTCAGGTATGTTCTTCCTATTTGGGAAGTTGGAGCAATACTAGTTACAGTTTTTGTAATGCCCCGATGACAGGTTGCATACACGTACCTCTATTCCTCTTTATTTTCCTCTCATAAACTATATTTTTAGAGCACAGTTGGGTAGAATACAGGGTTTTTTCTCCAGAATGTTTATCAAGCTGCAGCAAAAATATCTGTAATGATGATAACTAATATTTCTTAGTACTTCTGTGTGCAGGCATTGCCATATTGAATTATACATACTAGTTTCACAACAAGCCTATGACATAAGTGTCTCATGTAAGTGTGTCTGATATATGTGAGAAAACTAGAGGCACAGAAAGGTTAGCGACTTATCTAAGATCCCACACCTGGTGAGTGATAGAGCCAGGGTTCAGACTCTGGCAGTCTGGTTCCAGAGTCCCTGAGCTTAACCACCAAGTGCCCCACATCTTCCAGGTAATGAGTGAGTGAGTGAAATCGCTCAGTTGTGTCCGACTCTTTGCTGCTGCTGCTGCTAAGTTGCTTCAGTCGTGTCCGACTCTGTGCGACTTCATAGAGGGCAGCCCACCAGGCTCCGCCCCTGGGATTCTCCAGGCAAGAACACTGGAGTGGGTTGCTGTTTCCTTCTCCAATGTATGAAAGTGAAAAGTGAAAGTGAAGTCGCTCAGTCGTGTCTGACTCTTCGGGACCCCATGGACTGCAGCCCACCAGGCTCCTCCGTCCATGAGATTTTCCAGGCAAGAGCACTGGAGTGGGGTGCCATTGCCTTCTCCAGGAGATCTTCCCGACCCAGGGATTGAACCCAGGTCTCCCGCATTGCAGGCAGACGCCTCATGGTCTGAACCACTAGAGAAGTCCTCAAGGTAATAGCAAATGGTGAATAACAGTGGGTGCAAAGATTGCTTCCTCCTTCTATTTTTCTAGTGCCCTCAGTGACTGCATTTTGTCTTTCTGAATAAATGAGATGTTTTTGTGAGCTGCTGCCGCTGGGCTGGACTCTCTTGGCCCTGTTAAGCACAGGTATCTCACCCCAGCCCCGTGGATGGCATGGAATGCCTCTTATCCTGCATGCCTGTCCTCACCTCCTATCACCAGTAGGGCCTCTTCTGCTTGACAGCGCTCGATCTCTAAGCTCTCCACCTTCAAAGGAAAAGCACAGTTTCCCTAGTATTTTTTTTGAGAGATGAGAAAGTAATGATGTGGTGTGTGGGAGTGTGTGTGTGTGAGTTTTGTGAATGCCATGCCTTAATCCTTTCCTTTATAAAGTTCACTGACTATCACATACCTTTCTTTCTCATCTCCTCCTTCTTTTCTTTCCCCAAGAAGTTGAAGTCTTCACTGTAACTTCAGCCGTTTTTGAGTAATGCAGAATATAGCATTTAAAAAGTGGTTCCGTGGCAATTGTCATTTGGGAAAACCATGGATTAAAGAAAGTTATACAAGCCCCTTTCCTTTAGAACTTTTCACAACCTTAAATGCTAATATGGTTTAGAATCTTTAAAATTTATTTATTTATTTGATTGCACTTGGTCTTTAGTTGCAACATGTGGGGTCTAGTTCACTGGGCAGGGTATGCTAATGAACACATGGAATCGTTTCAAGAAGGATAGAACACTCATTCTTTAACAAGTTTATTTGATCAAGATACCATTGTTTGGTTTTTGTTTTAGTTTTATTTATTTGAACATATCATTGGCTTGTGTTATATAGAATACAGCCTTGGGAAAGACACTTGTGCATAAGGAAGCACCCAACCAAGGAGATGCCTACGACTTCATCTACTTTGACTTTTTTCTAATTTTTAGATGAGAGTATTTAGAGGTCTTTTAAAGATTATCCCTAGTGAGATGCTTGATGTGATGGGGATATTGTTACGTAGTAGAGTGCCCAGACCTTTGTAAATGAACCACCCTGTCATCATTTTTATGGCCTTTGGAGGGACACGAGAAGAGTCTCTTGTTGTCTCATTGCTGGGCTTAACTTGAGCAGTGTGAGTGAAACTAGATGTGGGTACCTGCCCAAGAGATGAGTTAATGCAAGATTATTGGACCTCTGTTCAGCTTGCTCATTTCTGTTTATACTGTTGATACACACAGAAATAGATCGTTAGTATTTTGGGACCTCACATTTTTTGTTTAGATGTCTGATTTTACTTAGACTGTATTTAGCATTCTGGGTAAAAATCACAATCTTGCATAACTTAACTTGTTTTGTTTTGAGTTAGTCTTAGATATACTTTTAATAAATTCTGTTCGAATTTCTGTTCAATTTCTGTAAATTCTGTTTAGACTGTTCCCAGTGTTTTACAGTTCTCTACGAGTATGCCGTAGTTCTCTGAGTATGAATTCTTGACAATGTTTCTGTGCTCTGGCTGCTTCTCATTAAGAATTTTAAAAAAGTGTATTGTTAAATACGAAAGCATTTTGACAGGTGTTAAAAGGGTAAGGAAGACTACTTAGGACTATTATGAAAAATGTCACGACTATTGTAACAGAAGTGTGAGTGAGATCAGGCTCGACTTCCAGTGTAGCAAAGAGAGCTGGGGATTTGAAGCCAATGAGCTGAGTGAGGGAGTCAGGGGATGGAAAGTAATGACGAGGAGACATCAAGGGTAGGAGAATTCTTGCTGAACTGACTTAACAGGATTCTTGCTGAAGACAGGCTGAGGTGACTAGATATCAAGAGTGGGAGATGAAGTATTTGATCAGATATGCAGGGTGGGAGATTTTCTAAACTAACTTAGCAGAATTCTTGCTGAAACTGATCTATCCAGTCCTAACAAGCATGGGGCCAAGACTAAGACTTAGTTAGGGCTCAAAGGAACCTAACTAAAGTTTGGTAATGAGTTGTTGGTGTTTCCTTGCTAAGTCGTGTCTGACTCTTTAGTGACCCTCATGGACTGTGGGGCTCACCAAGCTTCTCTGTCCATGGGATTTCCCAGGCAAAAACTAGAGTGGATTGCCATTTCCTTCTCCAGGGAATCGTCCTAACCCAGGGATCAAACCTCTGTCTCCTGCATTGGCAGGTGGATTCTTTACCACTGAGACACCAGAGAAACCCTTGGAATGAGTCTTTTGTCAATCAGTGTGAACAAAAAAAAAAAAAAAAAGATTTTAAAAGGACTGTGAGCAATAGACATGTGGATAAAGTTACTTTTCTAAGAAATGAAGGAAGGTATTCCTTACACTTACTGAGCTTTTGTATTTCAGGTAGTCAGGAAATGTCAAATCAACAGTGTCTACCTTCTGAGCTCACCTTTAACATGTTATGTAAACTGTATTCTCTGCTACAGAGACCATAGCACAAGGGGCAGATGCTGGTTAGGCCAAGGCAGCTTGAAAAAGCCATTGACAAGAATATATTTGTTTATAATTTGGCACCGTGGATATTCTGAGCCTTGTACACATTGTACAAAGCTTGAACTGGGTTTAAAAAAAGAAATAACATGTTACTATGCTGTAGTGACTTACTTAGTCACCTCCTACTGATTAGAAACAGAATAACAGAATGGCCACCACTCCAAGTGTCATTAAATAGGCAAGTAGAGGAATATGGGGGCTTTCCTAGTGACTCAGCAGTAAAGAATCCACCTGCCAATGCAGGAGACACAGATTTGATCCTTGTTCGGGAAGATCCCTTGAAGGAAAAGGCAACCCACTCCAGTATTATTGCCTTGGAAATCCCATGGACAGAGAAGCCTGGTGGGCTACAGTCCATGGGGTCACAAAGAGTTGGACATAACAAAGAGGATAGTTAGGGGTCCAGTGTTCCTCAAACTTTAGTGTCTATACACATCACCTGGATGTTGTTAAGATGCAGATTCTGATTCCATAGGTCCGGAGTAGGGTCTCAAATTTTGCATTTCTGTCAACCCCCCAGGTGATGCTGATTCTGTTTGGTTTTGAATTTGTAGTAAAGATTTAACTCAAAAGGAATAGCACTAAGTGCTCTTTCAAGCTATTTATTAATATTTACTTGCCTCCCCTAAAATTAAAATGAGTACTTCCTAGTTTCAAAACATATATAAATTTGTAGAGAAAGAAAACCCTGTTCCTTCTGTTATAGGGATGTTCAAATTAGACTAAAACTGACAAAACAATTAACAGGAGAAAAAAATATATACATTTTATTTGGTGTTAATATTTTAATTTTAGGACACAGAGCCCCTTATAGAAAGAAAACAAAAATTTAAAGAAGCACTTAGCCTCATATAACATTTTCACAAAGTGCAATAAATTGTGGAGAATTGATTAAGTGAAGGAAAAAGGGTTTAGGTTTCTGTGGGTCATATTTTGTGGGAGAGTAAATATATACTGTGGCGGTGGGGTTGGGGGGGTGAATAATGGAACATAAATGGGCTTCCCTGGTGGCTCAGCGGTAAAGAACCTGCCTGTCAATGCAGGAGACACAGGAGATATGGGTTCAATCCTGGGTTGGGAAGATCCCCTGGAGAAGGAATGGCAACCTACTACAGTGTTCTTGCCTGGAGAATCCCATGGACAGAGGAGCCTGGTGGGCTGTAGTCCACGCGATCACTTAGCGACTAAAGAACAACAGCAATGGAAGATAAAGGCTTTAGTAAGCCTTGTTTGTGCAGATCAGTCTTGGTGTTAAAATCTTTCTGTCTGCAGTAATAGTGGTTGTTTTCCATTTCCTGGTATGGGAGAGGGAGGGGAGAACACCTTCCAAAAGGGAAACTTATGTTCCACTTTTAGGCAGATAAAGTGAGGGCAGAGATCTCTTTCTACATTCCATATTTGCTGTTGTTTAACTGCTTTCAGCTCAAGACAATTTTTATGCAAAAGTGGCATATTTTATGACAGGATAGTTTGATCTCCTTTGCGTTCTTATCACATGGTGAAGAAAATCAGAATTTTAATTTATTTATCACTTCTAGGCAGTGAAGATGACTACTATTTCATGGAGATTTCATAAATTATTTATAAGTATCACTGCTTCCTTTATTCTAGGATCTCTTGTTAAGAGGAAGCATTTTTATGGACACAGACTCCTAATGAGTGATAATATTATTGCTCACAAAAATAAGGTCAATGAGAAAAATAATAAAACTGTCATACATTGAGCATGGATTATGTGCTAGGCATTGTTTCAGGTGCTCTTTATATATTATCTTTTTAAGTCCTTATAACCACATTTGCAGGTTAGTATTATTAAATATATTTTGATAGATGGATGAGGAATCATAGTTCAGAGAAGTTAGGTACCTATAATGAAAGAAGGGAAATTTGAATTCAGATGTGCTTGACTCTAAAGTTGTTTCTAATCATAAGAGCAAATTTGGGGGCGGTAATGTCAAAATTTGGGGGAATGAGGTCAAGGTTCCTTATTTTCTCAGGAGGATTCTATTCTTCACGCTCTATCTTAGTTCTTGTATTGATTGAAACAGAGGGAAAATTAGAAAAGAAGACTAGCTTGGCTTAAGGATTTTGTTTGGGACTATGACTGTGAGTAACATATATGAAGACAAAGATGTTTAGAGAATATTTACCATCTTATTGTTTTCCTTTGAAAGTTTCTCTTTCTTTGACCTGAAATATTGCTTCATGATTATGTACTGCAAATGCTAATCAGTCAGTTCTAAAGTATATTAACACACATACACAAATATTTTCAGTAAATTGCCACACTGGTAGCAAAATACTCTGCGTAATTTTCTTTTTTTTCTGGTGAAAAACAGCAAGAAAACTTGACATATAAGCTGACACGGCCTAAAGAGAAAACACAAAGCAAAGGGCCTGATGGATCCGATCTACTGGAAGTTTCCACAGTTTACTCAACCTTCAGAGGCCATGCCTCCAGTCACCCTAAAATCCCACGGTGCTTATCTTGTCAGCGATTAGTGGGATCAGTCCGAGTACACCCACCATCACCACACGTCACTCGTATACGGCATTCTTGCCTGTACTGTTTTATCATGCTGCTAACACGCTTGGGAGTTATAGAAGTAAATGTAACCTCCCAGCTTTTATAGGACTTTGTTTTAGAGGGGGACGTAAGTGTGGGAAATTTCCCACTTAACTTTGAGGCGGGCGGTGGTGGTTTCCGTGCTGCCTCTCTCTTGCGGTGTGGCCAGGCAGAGTTCTCAGGCTCCTTTTGTGCAGAGAGCAGCTCCTGCGAGCACAGGAAGCGAGGGGAAGTTGTCTTCTCTCCCATCTACAGTATCACTACCACGTGATGCGACACGGTGAAAGCGGGTTCCGGCCAAACTGTGTTCTGTGACCACACATTCAGCAGCTGGCAGGTACAGAAGCAGCCACAGAGCCCGAAGCGCGGCCGGGTCCTCCGCTCTCCGCGCCCGCCTGCAGCCGCCAGCGCACGAGTTGTGTCCGAGGCAGCGCTGTGCTGGTCTGGCTGCAGGGCTCCTGCCCTGGTAGTTGGCGCAGGTGACAGAATGCTCTGTTACGTGGCAGATGCAGGAACACGTGAAGCTCTGCTTATAAGAGCCACCTCATGCTTCCTACGCCGCTAGGCTAGACAGGTGCTCGGCTCTGTAGGTGGGACTGTCCAGCCCACGTTTCCAGCCCGTCCCCATTGCCTGAGCACCAGGTAGTTCACCAAGAACAGGTTGTATCGAAGGCCTTTATGTTCATTTATGATGCCTCTTACATAGATTCAGGTGGAGATGCTTAAGTGTTTCCCCAAACAACCTTGGGAATTTTGACTCTTCGTAAGTGTTTCTCCAGTGCAGAAAACGAACCCTAGGAAATGTGATTTAGCGGCCCTCAGAGTGTGGGTTAAGATCAGTTTGCGTGTTTGCATGCTAAGCTGCTTCAGTGTACAACTGCGTTATCCCACCGCTTACCCTGAAGTCTTTGAAGTAAAATGACAGATGAATATGTCTTGGCTGAGGGCTGTATAATCGCTGGGCTAAATAGTTCCTGGGCAAAGCTAAAGAGAGAACTTAGGGGTTTTCTTAGCACAAAGCATTTTCTCAAAGCATTGTACTTTTGGATAAGATAATTACAAGCATTTGTTTCAGTATCTGCATTAAAGCACCATGCCTTTTACACTCTTGGTCGTCTTCTTTCACGCTTGCTGGATTTGGGAAAGAACAGGGGCAGCTGGGTCCAGATGGATGCTGGTCTCTCTGGGTTTTATCTGGGCTCAGCAGGCTCCCCCTCCCCATGTCTAGGAAGGCTTCAGCCCTCAAGGGAGCTGTCTTGGCCTGTTTGTCTCTTCTCTTGTCTCTCATTTGCTGCCAGCTTATATGGCAGGAATCCAGGGGTTTCTGTTCTGCTGCCTGAAGTCTTGTTCAAAAAGTCTCTGCTGAGGATCCAGTGTGTGTGTTCGTGGGTCAGCGTGGTGTTTGCATCGCTCCTCATCTGTGACCACATTGCCTGGCCACAAGCCCTTTCTGGAGTTCCCTCTCACCTGGCTGACTTCCATTTGATGGCTAAGAGCTAACGCTCTCCTGAACTGATGATCTTGATTGCTTGACAGGAAAAAAAACACACCCTAAACAGATGGAATTTTAGTACTAAGTTTGCCCTGGTTTCTTTCCATGGTGCTTGTTCCCAACAGCTGGGAATACACAGGCTCATCTGCTAATCATGGGTGACCACGCTACAGGATACGGAATACTATTTTCTACATCCACTGGGCGGTATGGGCTTCCCAGGTGGCCCGGTGGTGAAGAGTCTGCCTGTCCTTACAGGAGTCATTAGAGATGCGGGTTCGATCCCTGGGGCAAGAAGATCCCCTGGAGAAGGGAATGGCTACCCACTCTAGTATTCTTGCCTGGAGAATTCCCACGGACAGAGGACACTGGTGGGGTCACAAAAGAGCTGGACACGACTGAGCACGTGTATCCATTGGGTGGCACATGCCAGCAAATCTGGTCCATTCTGGGGGAAAAGAGCTGTAGTGAAAGTAAGATTTGTGTCAGCGTTTCTTTCTTACAGTGTCCTAGCACTCGGAGAATAAAACATTTATTTGATTTAGTGCCATTGACTGTGCTTCTTTTCCCAGTCACTCTCTCCTCCCACAGTCTCTTGGAGTCAGATTTACCATTTAAACTTGTGACTCAAGTTTTTAACAGAGGTTTTTTTCTTCCTTTTTTTTAAAGTTTTAATTTGAACACTAAGAAATAATTGAGAAGATCTGGGTTTTGGACCCACCCTGCTGCTAATGGAAAAGACACTTGAACCCTCTGGGCCTTAAGTTTCTAGAAAAATGAAGCATTTTGAGACAATAATTACTGTATCTTTAGGTCTAAAATTGTGTAGTTTACATACACCATATAGTGACAACATAAGGCAATAGTTGCCAAATTAGGGGCTTCTTTAGTTTTGTGGGTTTAATAAGTATCAGTGGAATCTTAAAAAAGTGAACATTTTTGAGTGAAAAGATTTTACAGCAGCTAGGTTTTCAATGTGAGTTTTGCCTTCAAAGTTTGGGTGACTGGGGCTATTGTGATCTGGGGTCCTGAGCCATTGGGGCTGGCAAAGGCTACAAAAGAATTGCTGCACTGTTAATTCTGCTGGACTTTTCTAATGGTAAACAAACTTTCTTTGACATGCCCAAGTTTCCAAGGCGGTGCTTTCCGTAGGGAAGGTAGTTGCAGCAATAGGAGCAAAGCCTTTCGATTTAGTTCAGTGGCTGAACGCGAAAGCCAGGCATAAATCTTAGAAGAACTGTGCTTTGCTGGCAGGCAGAGAACTCTCCCTACACTCTGATGTGGGGATATGCAGGAGGAGCCCAGGAGGTCCCTGGGAGGGTGCAAACCAATTAAGTAAAAGTCTTGAGCTGAAATAGCTTTTTATCATCTGGGTGAGAAGCCACAGATTTAAAGAAAAGGGCTATTGTTTGACAGAGACCTAATTAGCTGGGCGACACTAAGCTCTTGGATTTATGTCTTCTGGGGAAAAGGAAAGGTTGAAATTGCATATGGACTACTAATTAGGTTGGAATTCCTTGAAATTTGGAACTTTTAAATCTATTTCTGAGGAATTTAGGATTCTCCCAAAGGCTGATCATATTTGACTAACAAGGATTTAGATTGAGACCCAAACTAAACATGTGGTTACTCTGGTTTACTGAGGGTTGTCTTAAATATCCGCTTTACTGCAGGCATGGTAGCCTACATATTTTAGCTTCTGAAAGCGCAAGGACTCTGAAGCAAACAATAGGTGGGTTTCAAATTCAGCTGTACAGTAATCTCAACTCCATAGCTACTAAATAGCTGCTTTGAGGGGAGTTACTTGAGTTTATGTATAAAATGGGGTAAGTAAAGAGTTAATAAGAGGATTAAATAAAATTCAGGAACATGATCTGTGTCCCAAGGGACATGATGAGGCTTCTAATCTTTTTTCTTTTTTTTTAAAATATAAATTTATTTATTTTAATTGGAGGCTAATTACTTTACAATATTGTATTGGTATGATGTTTTAAAATGGAGCTCTTTCCTAGTGGCAACATTGTATCATAAATGTGCATTGAGATAATTCTGTGTTCAAAACAAGCAAACAAAAAGGTGCTGAGAGAAAAAGAGGAAAGAATAGGGGGGTAGTAGTCAAAGCTACATGTAGAACATAAAGAAATTTTTCCTTTTTCAGCATTGAGAACTCAGCGCTGAGTTCAAATCCAGAGTCAAATCTAGAGTGACTGGGCCAAGTTACTAAGGGACTGGAGCAAGTTATTTAGCTTATCTGCTTTATTTTCCTCACCTAAAATGGTGAAGGTAATAATACTCCTAGTGGAGAATCCCAGGGACAGGGGAGCCTGGTGGGCTGCTGTCTATGGGGTCGCACAGAGTCGAACACGACTGAAGCGACTCAGCAGCAGCAGCAGCAGTGTTAATCAAACCCAGGCTTGTGTTCCTGGTACACAGTGAGGTCCAACAAACTGAAATGTCTGCTTTTGGACCAGAAATTTATTACAGGACCAAGCAAGGAGAACAGGCTGCTTGTGCTCAAAAGATCCAAACTCTGGCTTTCAGGAAAGGTTTTTTAAAGATAGTGTTAGAGGAGAGGTTCATGGGATGTGTGAGCAACTCGTGGGCATTATTCTGATTGGTAGCTGGTGAGGTACTGGGGTGATGTATCCGGAATCTCAGCCTCCTGGTTCCAGCCAGTCTGAGGTGTTTGTAGTCAGAATGCAGTCACCATCCTTCACCCGGGTGGGTGGGGGTCCTCAGTTTCTGCAGAACAACTCTGATATTCATCAGATCTGTCTCCCTTATTCATTAGATCTGTCTCCCTTCAGGAGGAGTTAGGAGTTTTGTGACTGTTGTCCTAATTATTAACTGCTTAATCCTTCTCTTTGGAACTCAGGGAAGGCCTAGGAGTCTAAAGCCACCCCCGCTTTTTCCCTAGAAAAAGAACAGGGCGGCACAAAAGGGATTTTGTACATGGAAAGGCCTCGTGAGATCCTGCTCAGTTTCAATCCCCCCTTTTCTTTGATACTCCTCAATTTTGAAGGGGAACAGCTCGGGACAAGAAAGGAAATAAAGATTTGGGTAGAGAGGTTAATTATTAATTTGACAGAGGAGCTGAGTTTTAGGCGGTCTAGTTTCACTGGGGGTGGTTGTGAAGATGAAAGAAAGGATGGAAAGAGAATATCTGGCATTTGCTCAGCGCCCAGTAAAAGTTAGGGAGCATCATCCCCTCCACCACTGTCATTAAACTGCTGAGCTCTCAATATAAAAAATAGGAACAAAGAGGCTTAATACAATGGTGCTTGACAAATGTAAGGAAGGATGCCTCCTCTTGGAGTAAATTTATTTTGTTATGTTTTAACACCCAGTTATTACTTTTTGATTTCATAGAGATACAGATGGTTTGTCCAATGAGAGCAGTTCTAAGCTATGTTTTTAAGCATGCTAATCTTCCATGTGAAAGCTGGACTTCATTATTTCTAGAGTGTTCCTGGCCAAAGCAGATCAGAGCTTTAATTCTTGGAATGTTAACAAGGGCAGCTGTATTGCAGAGTCCCAGTTGTTTTTATGGAATTTTAAAAAAAGCTCAGAAACAAAACTAGTGGGGAAAATGTTTATGGACTCTGGTTTGAGTCTGATTCCTTTGAGAAGGGTTATTTCTCCTCAAAGTAGATGGCAATGAAATTAGTCAATCAAAAATACTCAAATGTGAAGTCTTATGACCTAATCATATTGTTAGATTAACTAATTTATTTCTTTGCAATTATTTTATATATTTGATTTGGAAAACATTCATAAGGCATGAGATAAATGTTTTTCCTATGAATAAAAAAATTCAAGTTGTGGAATTGCCT
>SJYC01031599.1:0-12155 GCA_006408675.1 Madoqua kirkii | reverse complement strand
TTAAATTTGAACATGATAAATATTGATAGATATAACTCATAAACTAAAGTTCTTTGCTACTGCTGCTGCTAAGTTGCTTCAGTTGTGTCCGACTCTGTGTGACCCCATAGACGGCAGCCCACCAGGCTCCCCCGTCCCCGGGATTGTCCGGGCAAGAACACTGGAGTGGGCTGCCATTTCCTTCTCCAGTGCATGAAAGTGAAAAGTGAAAGGGAAGTCGCTCAGTTGTGTCTGATTCTTAGAGACCTGATGGACTGCAGCGTACCAGGCTCCTCCATCCGTGGGATTTTCTAGGCAAGAGTACTGGAGTAGGGTGCCATTGCCTTCTCCAAAAGTTCTTTGAGGTTCTTCATAACTTTTCATAATTGTGAGCAGGTCCTAAGATTAAAATGGCCGATAACCACTGACTTAAAGTAATGGTGACAAATGACCCTAGACTCAAATTTGACTCTGATTATGAAAGATGATGATTGCCTTGCCAATAAGTATAGACTTTCTTTGTAATCAATAGGAAGTCAGTGGAGTTTTTAGCAGGAATGAGTAATTACAGTATCTCCTGCATTTCTGGGGCATGGAATAGTGCCTTCTACTTAGCAGCACAATAAATATTTGTTGGATGACTGTTTGAAGTGTGGATTGAAAAACTGAGAGACAGGCAGGATAACTAGTTTGTTTTTAAAATTTAGGCAAGAGATGCTTAGACGAATGAAACCCTTTCTGAGAAATTATGTTTCAACTCTAATTACCTTTTTCCCTGGCATTTATCATTAAAGCAAAGGTGAAATGCTCCTTGAATATTTGAATTTTTTTTTTTCTGTAGAGTGTTCAATGTCTTTCCAACAGTTTAAAGTGATTTCATGAATGCGTATGGGCTTCCTGGGTGGTGCTAGTGGTAATGAACTTGCCTGCCAATGCAGGAGACACTGGGATGTGATTTCCATCCCTGGATCAGTAAGGTACTCTGGAGGAGGGCACGGGCATCCCAGGCAACCCTTTCCTGTATTCTTGCTTGGAGAATGCCATGGACAGAGGAGCCAGGTGGGCTACCATCTGTAGGGTCACAAGGAGTCAGACATGACTGAAGTGACTCAGCACGTACTCATGAATGTCTATAGTCAGTCCTTTGCCAATGTTGCTATTCAGATGTTTGTTGTTTAAGTAAAGAGAAAGCCAATATATATAAACTGAGCACAAAACAGGTGAAAGAGATTCATCATAATGATAAAATAGGGAATCCTGCTTGGAGTTTCTATGTGCTTTGAAACATATCAGTTTAAATTGATGTAATTTTGCATACATTGTGGTGGTTATTTTGAGATTATTTAGCCTATCAATGAGGAGAGAAACAGCTGGCACTCTCAAACTAGGATAAATTAGGCAAGTTTTATTTGTGTTGAAACTATCTACAGAGGCAAATTAAGAGGAAGAGGAAACCAGGGAAAATAGAAGTTATTTCAAAAGCAAGAAAAAAAGTGAGTGGGGGATGGAGGACATAGGTGGAGGCTTTAACTTTGAGATGAGATATACCACTTTCCTGCAGGAACAGAAGAAACAAACAAGTGTAGAAATGGATATACTGAGGGATTCCCTGGTAGCTAGTAGGTAGGATTCCAGGCTTTCACTGCCAGGGTCCAGGTTCAGTCCCTGGTTGGGGAACTTGAGATCCTGCAAACCGTGTGGTATAGAACAGCCAAAAAAAATAAACACCTGCATCAGATAGCACACACTGCAGTGTCTGGGATCACGGATGTACTTCATCCCCATTAGCAGAGATCGTTTGTTGCACCAGACAGATGAGAGGTGCATTCTAGTTGTACCAAAAATTACACAGAACTATTATTCAACCCAATTTTTAAAGTAGCTTTATTGAGTTATATGCATCATATTTAATATATAGAATTGGATACATTTTGACAAATGTGCACAACCATGAAACCATCACCACAGTCAAGATGGTGGTCATACCCATCACCCCAGGAGTTTCCTCATGCCCCTTTTTGGGATCCCCTCTTCCTGCCCCTCCCTTACCCCCAGGCTGCTTGTCACTATGGATTGATTTGCATTTATAATGTTACATAAATGGAATTATACAATATCTACTTTTTTTTCCCTCCTGACCTCTACTTAGCATAATTGCTTTCTGATTCATCCATGTAAAATGTTAAAATATTAGACTCTCAGTTTAGTATTCAATCCTTTTACCTACTTTTGGTGAACATTTCCTTCTGGTGTTAAACATTCTTTTTCTTGTCAAGTTTTTACCCAGAAGTTTCCTCTGCTCTCCTAGGAGTATGTGACTTTTGTTTTCCTTTACTAGATAAATGAGTCTCAGATCAACCTGCATTACTTGCTCATTCTTTTCATCTTTTTTCCTCTAGTCATGGGTATGGGCTCTATTGCATTGTTCCTTTCTTTCTCATCTCTCTCTCACTCTATTTCTTGGTTCTTTACCTTCAACCTCCTTTCACCATTGGCTCATATCCCTAAGCCAGTAAGTATTTCTCATCCTAAAATAAAAATATCAACAATAACCAGAATAGCCAAAATTATTAGAGAATGGTATGCTGTCTGTATTTCACCCCTACTGCCTCATCTCTCTTTCCTTGCTTAGTCAAACTTCTTCAAAGTATGGTCTAAACAGGACCAACTACAGAATTTATGGAATCCAGTACAAAGTGAAAATACGTGGCCTCTTGCCCAAAGTTATTGAGAATTTCTAGATGGCAAATACAGAGGATTAAATCAAGCATAGGCTTTTGGGCCCCTATAACTGAGTGGGTTGCACATCATGAAATCTACCCTGAAATCTGGTCTCTTTTCCTTATTTCTACTCACTGAATTCCTGTTCACCTCTTGCCCTACTGCAAACTATCTTTTATCTCCTTCTTAACACCATATCAGTGCATGTTTTTCAATACTTATTTTGAAATTTGTCCATTAACCTAATCTTCTTTCCGGAGAAGGCAATGGAACCCCACTCCAGTACTCTTGCCTGGAAGATCCCATAGACGGAGGAGCCTCGTGGGCTACAGTCCATGGGGTCGAGAAGAGTCGGACACGATTGAGTGACTTCACTTTCACTTTTCACTTTCATGCATTGGAGAAGGAAATGGCAACCTACTCCAGCGTTCTTGCCTGGAGAATCCCAGGGATGGCAGAACCTGGTAGGCTGCCATCTATGGGATCACACAGAGTCAGACACGACAGAAGCAACTTAGCAGCAACAGCAATCTTCTTTAAATAGTCCCATCTCCCTTTCATGCATTGTCAGTTCAGTTCAGTTGCTCAGTAGTGTCCGACTCTTTGCAACCCCATGAACTGCAGCACGCCAGGCCTCCCTGTCTATCACCAACTCCTGGAGTTCACTCAAACTCATGTCCATCGAGTCCATGATGCCATCCAGCCATCTCATCCTCTGTTGTCCCCTTCTCCTCTTGCCCCCAATCCCTCCCAGCATCAGAGTCTTTTCCAATGAGTCAACTCTTCGCATGAGGTGGCCAAAATATTGGAGTTTCAGCTTTAGCATCATTCCTTCCAAAGAACACCCAGGACTGATCTCCTTTAGAGTGGACTGGTTGGATCTCCTTGCAGTCCAAGGGACCCTCAAGAGTCTTCTCCAACACCACAGTTCATGCATTATGGTTGATAGCAAATTATTTCTTGAATGAGTAAATGACCATCCTTGGATTTTGCTCAGTGGATTCTCTTGGTGCCAACTGTCCTCTCACTTATTCCATACCTTCACCCTAGTTACTCCAGATTTTTCTGTAAGTGTGTGACTTCAAAATCTGTATGTAAACTGGTAACTTCAAACCTACATGTCTAACTCTTCCCCTAACTTTAGATATATACATATACACACATATACACATAGAAATATATATTTGCTGCTTCTGAGATAGCTTCACCTGGTTGATCAATTGAATACTTGAAATTCAGCATTTTCCAAACCAAACTGGTTCTTATCTCCATGATTTCTCCTTTTTCAGTGACTCTTATTTTTAATGGCCTTCTGGGCATAAAATACTAGGGGGGACTCATTGAAGGAGAGATTATATTTTCTGAACAATATGAGAAGTTCAGGAAAGATGGCAAATCTGAAATAGGACTTGAAAGGTAAATTTGGAAAAATGAAAGGTAGAAGTTGCATAAAAGATAAAATGGATAGGATTATGGTAGCCAGTTTCTAAAATGATCTCTAAAGATTTCCACCTCCTAACATTTACCTCCTGTGTGATACTCTCCCACACTGAATGGGGCTGGCTCCTAGAACGTATAGTGCATTGCCAAAACTTGTAAGGCTGGGTTATAAAAAATATGTGGCTTCTCTCTAGTTCTGTTGGGTCAGTAGCTCTAGAGGAAGCCAGCTGCCTTGGTGTGGGCCCCTCCAACAGCCCCACACCTGTAGAGAGGTCCATCTGTTGAAGAACTGAGGCCTCCAGACAGCAGCCATGTGTGTGTCCCTTCCTGGATACAGATCCTCTGTCCTAACAAACTTTCAGATGCTTGGAGTCCTAGCCTGTGTTTTGATGCAGCTTCCTCAGGGACCCTGAGACAGAACCACCCAGTCAAGTCACTGTCCAATCTCTGACCCACAGAAACTGTGAAATAATAATTGTTTATTATTCTAAGCCATTAAGTTTTAGAGTAATTTGTTACATAGCAATGGAAAACTAATACAGAAGGCTTTTCGCTGTATACATTTTAATAGGTATTGCACTCTTGAACCATGGGAATGTATTATCTGTATAAACAAACATAGCAACTACAAAAGGAGCTCGGAAAATTAAATCTCTGCCTAAATCCCCCAGTGGTTTCCCATTACGTTTCGAATTCCTTGTACTTACCCAGTCTGTGTGATCTTGTTCCACTTCCCTCTTCAGTGTCTCCAGCTAGGAGATACTTGTGCTGGTTTCCCTGGACTTTTGTCTGTATTCTGACATTTCAAAATTCTTGGATCAACAAAGATCAGCTTCTTGAATTGAAACCCCAGTTGTACACTCTAAAGCAGCTCTTTAATTGCTGAAAGAAAGAGAAACTTTCCTTAAGACAGAAATGAATTTGGCAAATACTGAGTTTGAAGTATCGGTTTTTCAGCCAGGTGAAGATAGCTCAGAGGCAGCAAATATAAAATTCTCTCTCTGTGTGTGTGTGTGTTTCTGTTGAAAGTTAGAGGAAGAGTTAGACATAAATTTTTTTAATAGAAGGGATATATCCTATGTGTTTCTAGCACAATGGGATACACACACACATGATTTTATAGAAGTGTAATTAAAACGTAATAAACTGTACATATTTGAAATGGCAACCCACTCCAGTGTTCTTGCCTGGAAAATCCCAGGGACCGGGGAGCCTGGTGGGCTCCCGTCTATGGGGTCACACAGAATTGGACATGACTGAAGCAACTTAGCAGCAGCTGCAGCAGCAGTACATGTTTAAAGTATACACTTTGATAGATTTAAGATAAATTTTAAACCATCACCATAGTCAAGATAGTGAATATAGCCATTATGCTTAAAAGTTTCTTCCAACCCCTTTCTTCTCACATCATCTCTCTCTTCTTTTAATTATTCTGAACAAATTATACTTCTTTGGGGAAATTCTAAATGTTTCCATCATTATAGAAAGTTCTACTGGAAAGTGCTTGTGCCGGTCTGGTGAAGAATACCACATTTTATTTTGTTGTAATTAATATACTGGTTGTTTACAAAGTCAGTGAGCGTTGCGACCTAATCGTGTAGGGAAACAATTCTGTCTATTGATAGCGGTGATGAGAAAGCTCTTGAGTTTTAGGGATGTGTTTGCCAGATTGACTGAGATATAGCAAGTTTACCCCATTATGCAGAGTGTGAAATGCTAACAGCAAATCATCAACTTCTTCCAGGAAACTAGCTCCTGACTGTAATTAGAAAAGTTAGCTTTATAGGTTGAAGAGAGATTTGTAGTTTTTGATTGAAGTAGGAAAATAAAACTTGCTGCTTCCATTTAGTTACCACATACAAATATGATCAGAGCATTCCCTATCTGTGTCCTCTGATCCTCTTTCCTTTTTCTCTATTTGATTAGACTAGAGGTTGGTAACTTCCCTATAAATTCCTCAGAGACACTGATAAGTTAGGAATAGGTTAGGACTGATGAATTTGGAAGAATCTTAGTCCTTTTCACCTTCACCCGAAGCCCTAGACCGAGAGGAATATGGCATAATGCAGTGTTTCCCTGGAGAATAGCTCCAGTGGTTTGTTTCTTGGGGAATAGCTCCAAACCAGATGTACAGATAAGCTAAAATAGAAAGTAAAAATCATAACTATGCCTAACATACAAAAATAGTTTTTCTTTTTTTTTACAATTACAATTTTATTAACTGTTTTAGTATAAACTGAATTCTCATTCTTCTTTATAAGAATGAAAATATACATTTTAAATGTTATTTACCTACTGTATCATGAATTATTATGTTATCAAATATATTCTATAGCACAATTTAAAATAGCTAATGTATACTTCTTTCCTTTATTTTTAAATCATGAAAGTATGAGAACATTTATAGGAGACTTGGAAAATGCAGAAGAAAGTTAGCTAATATATATTTTTGTTTAATGAAATTTGAATATCAGCTGTTGTGAATAAAGACATTTTTTCCTCTAAGCTTTTTACCCTTGAATTGTTTTTATAGTCCCACATACAGGGGAAAAAGTACAAAAGTAATTTCAAGCAGTGTTAGGGTCAAGGTTGCCAGCTTAGTTAGAAAAGAAGAAAATATTAATTTTTAGTTGCTGAAATATTCATTTGTAGTTTAAAATGTGTTTTCCATTTCAGATTCTGAATGATGTTTACTAATTGGAATGGCTGGAAACCTGACCTGGTAAATGGAATTTGGCAGCTGGACCGTGGTTTAAAACAATAAGAATGTTGATTTAGGATCAGAATCAAAGGATACCATATCTAATTGAAACTTTGGAAAAATTTATGTAGGCAGCATGGAATTATCCACATTAGAATTAAGCAAGAATACTAGGTGTAAAGCGTCAATAATTGAAGGATTAAAACACAAAGCAAAGCAAAAAACTCCTAGATTCTGTTGATTTCATAGCTTAATATAAACAGAAAATATTTTAAGTGTTTTGGAAATCTGAGAATATGAAATATTTCTAGACAAATTCTATGAAAATAACAGTGTCTGGTACAAGGGATGCAGACCTTTCTTAGCTTGTAGCAGAGTATAGTCGGTGCTCGTGGAGCCTCAGGCTGGATTAATTTATATGCTCCTTTCCCCTGGAGAGTGTGCTGAAGGGGCCATGATGTGCTGGATGCATGTGGTGAGAGACCGCTTTCTGGTCTACCTGGGAGCTGTATGCGTGCTCACAGTCACTTGTGTTTCTATTTGTATTTGTGATTGTAGTTATGCAAACATGTGTGTTACAAAAGCAGATGAAACATATTTAAAAAAAGTTATTTTTATGAAAAATGGAATGCTTTGGGAAGATAATAAGCTGAGTCAAGGTGGGCCAGAAAACTAAAAGATTAGAGAGAACTTTTTCTTTGATCATGAAGGATCTGTATCCAGATTGTCACACATCTGGCTTGATGCTTTCCCTCCACTTAAACTGAAATTTGAAGCAGTACACTGTCCTTTGAGGCTGTGCTGTATGCAAGGAAGAAGACTTAAAATTTGGTGTTGCAGTCATGAAATTAAACAAAAGCTCTTGGCCTTACACAGTGGTGAATAAATGACCTTCAATTAAGTTAAAATATTTAAGTTATTATATATATATATATGTATATATTTTTAACTGCTTCTCCATTCTAACTTTTTCAATTTATCAGTCAATACTTGGACCTGATTTATTCTAGATAAGGAGGTAAGAGAGTGAATTTAAACTGTGAGTGATTTTCAATAGGGATTAAAAAAACAAGAAGATTGTGTAACAGTTCAACCAAATTTGGTCTCATTTCATAAATTCCCCTGAGTAACTATAAAAATGTGACTTAGACTCAGCAGTACTTTAGGTAATTATAAAAAAACCTTGAAATTCTGATAAAAGGTTTCCAATGCAATGATAGACAGAATATAAATTTGTAGCCTTTTAAAAGTTTTAAATTATTTTCTTGGCCATGTCACAAGCACCTGGGATCTATGTTCCCTGACTAGGAATTGAATCCTTGTCCCTTGTGTTGGAAGCACAGAGTCTTAATCCCTGCACTGCCAGGGAAGTTCCAAATATGTAGTCTTTAAAATTCTCTCTAGTAGTCTTATCAAAAATGAAACACACTGGCCTCTTTTGACTAAATAGTTAAAATTATTGTTCTGTGGTTAATAGAATAGATTAGGAGTTTCATTATTTTTTGTCTGTGGGTTGCAACTCTTTTGGTGAAGAGCCAGATAATAAATCCTTTTGACTTTGTGTATTACATGGTTACTACTCAATTCTACTCGTACCCAAAGCAGCCTCAGACAACATGTGATCTAGTCAGCATGGTTGTGCTCCAATAAAACTTTACTTATGGGCACAGAAATTTGAATTTCATATAATGTTAACATGTCATATATATTCTTCTTTTTCAGATTTTTTCCCAACCATTTAAAAATATAAAAACTATTTTTGGCTCACAGTCTGTTAAAAAACATGTGAGTGGCTGGATTTAGCTCTTGGGCTGATTTGCCAATTCCTGATCTAGCCCTCATTCTAATTACTCAACACTGCCTTTTCATGACCTAATCAGGATCTTTCAGCATCACAGAAACACACTGTGTTTATATTTGCTTACACTTTTTTTGCTCATATTTTTTCTTGCCTGGAATAATCTCTTCATGTCTCCTAATCTAGAATTAGCTTAATTCCTCTATTTTTCCTCGTAATGTTCCCAGCTTCCCTCAGGTGTCTCCGTTGCCTTCAAATTCTTTTAAGTACCTTTGTTCTCTTTCGTATGATTAGTGTGAGTCAGTCCTTTATTATTGCAGATCTGTGAGCTTTGATTCTTTTGGTTATAACTTTTTGGACCAGAGATCACATATTATACTTCCTCTAATTTTCCTCAGCATAGTAGGAAGCACACAAAAGATAAATACGAGATGGGCATGTTTCCTGTCAAAATACAATATTTATTATTCTTTTCACTAAATTTTAAAGCACTTTTGAATCTTTGGTCTTAAATATCCTTCTTCTCCCCTCTTTCTTAATCTTTTCCACTGCCTTTCTTGTCCATAGTCATGCTCAAGTCTGCTCTTTATAAAAAAGCTAACAACAATAACAAATATTCTGCTTATCTTGGTATATGTCTCTTCTATACTGAGTTAAGGAATTAATTTTTTCTAAAATAATATATTTTGGATATCTAAAGGGATGGGGATGAGGTGGCCCTGATTTCCTTCTGGGAATACTTTCCTGCCATGACATAAGAAGGTGGAGCCACATGGAGCACAGTCTCATAGGGCTGAGAAGGCAGAGATGAGAGCTTGAAACTGCTGAAGCAGCTGGGCTTCGTAGGGCAAGACTCTGGGGGAGTGTCATAGAAGTCTTCTTGGGGACTTATGGTGCATCTTTGACCAAAGGCAAGCCTACATCTGTATAAGGCAAGACTCCAGGGGGCCCAGCAGGAATCGCCAGCTGCAGGGCAGCGAGGTGAATGTGAGACAGAGCTTGTACTATGCTGGGAGGTGTTCAAGTTCTGGTCCAGTGAGAATGGAGATACCACATTGGACACTTTGTGTTTAGTTGAGATTCCCTAAAGACCATGCTTCAGTGAGTGTATAAAGTAGGGATGAGAGCTATGGCTTATCCCTACTCAAGTTTAAGTTCAAGATAGACTTGCCCTGACAAAGAATGCAAAATGGATCCTTATGGGACTAAAAGGGTTTGTGAATAATTTAACTGCCTTCCAGAAAAAAAGTACGACATACTTTACATGAAGATGACATAATCCAAACTTCCTCCAATGTATCACCCACAATGTTCACCAGACATTAAAAATATTACTAGTTATGTGGGAAAGACAAACAAAATCCATAATCAGGAAAGAAATGCAGTCAAGAGAAAGAGGGCCTGAAACAACCCAGCTATTGCCAACCCACAAAAAATCTGTAGTGCCTTTTCCCATTTTTAAAGTTGATATTTAATACATCCTTCAAGATTCTATTTAAATGGTAGGAAAATTTCAAGAGGCTTCCCTAAATTCCTTCAACTTGAAATAATTTATTTCTCTTTTGACTTCTCACTGCTTTATATCTCTTCCACGCTACCCGATTATATTATATTATGGTTAACTTGTTGTATACTGATGTGAGAGTTGGACCATAAAGAAGGCTGAGTGCTGAAGAATTGATGCTTTTGAATTGTAGTGCTGGAGAAGACTCTTGAGAGTCCCTTGGACAACAGGGAGATCAAACTAGTCAATCCTAAAGGATATTAACCCTGAATATTCATTGGAAGGATTGTTATAGAAGCTCTAATACTTCGTCCACTTTATGCGAAAAGGCATCTCATTGGAAGAGACCCTGATGCTGAGAAAGACTGATGATAAAAGAGGAAGTGGATGGCAGAGGGTGAGATGGTTAGATAGTGTCACTGACTCAATGGACGTGAATTTGAGCAGACTCAGGGAGATAGTGGAGAGCAGAGGAGCCTGGCATGCTGCAGTCCATGGGGTTGCAGAGTTGGATACAACTTACCTACTGAACAGCAACCATCTACATGCATGTTTTATTTTCTTGGTCGAGGTCAAGGACTGTATTTCTGAAAAGGTAATTGCTAATTGTTTTTATCCTAAACATTGGATAAATTTATTTACTTCTGTCTTCTCCTCTAGAATGTAAGCTCTTTGAAGATAGAAACTTTGTTTTTATCACCAGTATTTTCAGCAATTTGTGGCAGATAGTAAATGCTGATAAATAGTTATTATTTCTTATTTTTACTGGTACTTGGCCAAACTTTGATAAATATATGGGCTTCCCTGGTGGCCCAGGTGGTAAAGAATCTGCCTGCAATGCGAGAGACCCAAATTTGATCTCTGAGTCAGGAAGATTACCTGGGGAGAGGAATGACTATCCACCACAGTATTCTTGCCTACAAAATCCCATGGACAGAGGAGCCTGGCAGGCTACTGTCCATGGGTGTCAAAGAGCGACTCACAGGACAAGTATGGTACTCATTTTAGCATTTCATGATAATTTATTTTAAACCATTTGAGTGTGTCAAGAAGAATCTTCAGTTTTCAAATAATTTTTGTCTGAAATGACAATTGCAATAGAAGGCCTATTAACTGACATCTATATTTTAATAAAAATTAAGTATTCATTTCCTTTACAAGATGATTTTAGCTGTAGATTTTTTTGCTTTATATATGTATCATACTGATGGTAATTTTATTCTCTCTTTAATAACAACTCACAAATTTAAAAAAAATTAGTGGATGGGGAATTGCTAGTTATATAAACAGTGGCAGTGGTTAATAGAATATTTAATGTCCTCATATTTTAAAGTTAAAATGAACCCTGTAGGCTCACCTAATTATCAGAGGTGATAAAAGAAATTAATTCCAGAAAGTTAAAGAGAGTGGTTCACAGTCAGGAAAAGTTGATATTTTGGATAACTAATAAAACTTTTTTTAAACAAAAATGTATGCGGAAGTTTTTTTTTTTTTTTTCATTCTGAGATTAAACAAATGTTTGTGTTTTACAATGTAACTAAGATAGATAGTCAATATGAAAACATTCTTTTGGGGAAAATTTTAACAAATAGCTCTAAATAATTTTAATTTTGAAATTTTCTTTCAGCTTTACAGAAAAAGAGTCCTGTCTGTTTTCTAACCTCTCACCCTTCCACCCACTCAAAAAGAAACTAACAATGCTCAAAGAGATAAATCCAGCCTTTGTTCCTCCAGATTCTTTCAACCTAGAACTGGCGCAGCCACTGGCCTGGTCTGATTATAGTTAATCCACTGCCTACAGCATGACAAATGTTTTTGGCCCAAGTTGAATGGCAGAGTCTTTTCAGATAGGAAAAGTAGTTGTCAGCTGTCGTTGTGGTGGTACCAACATGTGTCATGTCAGGAGAGCCAAACAAAGAGGAGGTGATTCAGAATGCTGACTGCAGTGCACCGGACCTTATTACTCTGGTGGCGGTTTTGGAAAACTTGTTAGTAGTAATGCAAAAAAAAAA
>SJYC01031598.1:0-23285 GCA_006408675.1 Madoqua kirkii | reverse complement strand
TCCTGTCTGTTTTCTAACCTCTACCCTTCCACCCACTCAAAAAGAAACTAACAATGCTCAAAGAGATAAATCCAGCCTTTGTTCCTCCAGATTCTTTCAACCTAGAACTGGCGCAGCCACTGGCCTGGTCTGATTATAGTTAATCCACTGCCTACAGCATGACAAATGTTTTTGGCCCAAGTTGAATGGCAGAGTCTTTTCAGATAGGAAAAGTAGTTGTCAGCTGTCGTTGTGGTGGTACCAACATGTGTCATGTCAGGAGAGCCAAACAAAGAGGAGGTGATTCAGAATGCTGACTGCAGTGCACCGGACCTTATTACTCTGGTGGCGGTTTTGGAAAACTTGTTAGTAGTAATGCAAAAAAAAAACAACAACCAACAATCAAGGCGTAAGCTCCACATTCTGTTTGGTCCCTTTGACTGATACAAATTTATCTACCAACTTATATTGAGTGGTGTTACAAAAATGTGTATTGCAATTCCTAACTCTCCTATAAATGACATGTTTCTCTGTAAAATCTCAATTTATGAAGGTTTCCTTAAAATAACAATTTCTCAGTTTTTAAAGCGTGTTAAATAGAAACGACTTCAGTTAGTTCCTGAATTCTTTGAGTGCTATTTCTCTCGAAGTTCTCATTCAAGAAGATAAACTATAAATTCCCTCGAACGCCGTGGCTACTGTCAGTCTTCTCTTTTATGGAATATATTAGCTTTTCTCTTTGGAGTGAGTGATGCATGATGTTGCTTCATAATAGAGCACTGTATAGACCATTGCACACATTGATAGATGTGTGCTCCATCCTGCTCCTTCTAGGTACAGTGGGGCCCATAACTCTGTACCGCTGCACTGAATAGAACAGTGTCAGCACTTACCTCAACTGTATTTTAGATATCACCCTTTGAATTTCAGGGATGTGTTATTTTTTTATATTTCTTTCTTTTTTTTTTTGCTTGGTTCCTGATTTTTTCTTTTTTTCCTTTTAAAAAATAACCAGTTATTTCTACTTTACAAAATTAATGTGAGACGTGAAAGTACACCATGATATTTATTTATTAGTAAGTAATATGACGCAGTCAGTTTATATTTTAATTTATCCTTGGAAAGAACTAAGTTTATGGCCTTTATTTCACATCTCAGTTGTTAGGGAATTACTAAATCCATAGGGAGTTACATGAATTATGTAATAACAAGAATTATTTAAGTTTAAAGAAACACAGTCACTCCCCAATATAATGATAGCCAATGCTGGATAAATCCACATTCTTCAAGGATTCAGGGTTCCAGAGGTTGGTGGGACTATGATATTTTCTTAGTTTAGTGCTGTTCTAAATTTAAATCTTCTATAGTTTGTTAGGTGAAAACATGTAATTCTTTGGCATCTTGCCTCACGGCTATCTAGCTAAGCCATGCTATGAAGAGAGACTACTTCAAAGATGAAATAAATATTTTTCCCTAAATAATAGGCTTAAGAAATATTAAACTCATATTTAGTGGGTTTTTTTTATACATTCAGGTCCCCTCCATTCTTTCTTACTTCTTTTTCTTCTTTTTAAACAAGGAGATACAAACACAGTATTCCTTGCAGAGTAGTTTTGTTCTTTCCTAGCAGGAGAAAGGGAAAGAACATTTACCTTGCTGCTCTGGGATTTCCTTTCCTGTTCGCTCAAGATGTCTTGAAATTTGGCTCCTCAGTCTTTGAAGTCCCAGATTCTAGAATTAAAATATGTATCCAAGAGTGTGGTGTAGTTTTGCTACTTCAGCCTACATGGTAAGACCACCTACAGTGAGTGGACATTCTGGCTTTAGAATGTTGTGTGGCCTGCAAGGAGTGCATTATGTAATGGATTCATTTTCATAAATAATCCCCAGTACTGTAACTCTGAAGAATAAAAATTATTGCAGGAATTAATGGTATAAATTTCTCTTGGCTCTTAATGTTAAATTCCTGTCCAAATCCTTTTTAATTCTTCTAAGAATTCTTTTTCATTTGTAGTAGAAAAATCACATGGAATATAAGAGAAACTGTTCCAGAGAATAACTAAACATGTACTTTTTTTTTTTTTTTTTTGATCTTATCATCTTCCACGTACTTTTCCAGCGTAATCTTATCTTTCCATCACAGCTACGGGAGTGTTTTAAACTCTGTTTTACAGAGAATATTAGCTGAGACTCAGAGAGGTTACACAACTTGGCCAATGCCACGTAACGAACTATAGCCGAACCTGGTCTTGAATCAAGGTCTATTGACACCTATTTTTTTGTTTTTCCTTCCTCTCCGTATTCCCTTTGTATCTTAATGACTGTTATAGAATATTCTTGTGCTGTTTTTCTCTTCCAGCCATGTCAAGTTAACTATTATTCTTTTTTTGGAAATAGGATGACACTATAATTTATTCTTCAAAGAAGTACACTTTTGATAGTGAAGGGGGCTGCTATTACTTATTCTGGGAAAATAGACTAATCCCAGAATTATCACAGGCAAATTAGAATGTATACATACTTTAATTATAAAAACAAACAAAAACCTCTCAAGCTGGTGTGGCTCATTAAGAGGAGGAGACCTCACAATAGAACTTAGGCAGAACCATGATTCTGCTATTTATTAGCCAAATAATTTTTGTGACAGTATCTCACCAGTATGCCTCAATTTTCTCATATATAAAATAGGAATAATATTATTAGTACCTGTTTTATAACGCCATTGTTTTAAATGAAGTAATACTTGTATAGCACTTAAACAGAATAAAACATGTGGTGAGCATTATCTGTTTTTATACATAGATAACTTTGAGTGCCATCCAAACACTTGTCAGATGATAAATATAGCTTCATTGGTTCTGATAATTTAAACATTAGTTTTTGGAAAGTATTACATAGTGAGTTCTCAATAAATGTTAATTAAATGAATGAATGAATATACTATTCCAGATAAATAAAATGTGCTAGCATCCATTTGTGTTATAAGGATAATTTGTATTTTAAAGAAACTGAAAGGAATGTGTTTTTCTCTTCCAGCCATGTCAAGTTAACTATTATTCTTTTTTTGGAAATAGGATGACACTATAATTTATTCTTCAAAGAAGTACACTTTTGATAGTGAAGGGGGCTGCTATTACTTATTCTGGGAAAATAGACTAATCCCAGAATTATCACAGGCAAATTAGAATGTATACATACTTTAATTATAAAAACAAACAAAAACCTCTCAAGCTGGTGTGGCTCATTAAGAGGAGGAGACTTCACAATAGAACTTAGGCAGAACCATGATTCTGCTATTTATTAGCCAAATAATTTTTGTGACAGTATCTCACCAGTATGCCTCAATTTTCTCATATATAAAATAGGAATAATATTATTAGTACCTGTTTTATAACGCCATTGTTTTAAATGAAGTAATACTTGTATAGCACTTAAACAGAATAAAACATGTGGTGAGCATTATCTGTTTTTATACATAGATAACTTTGAGTGCCATCCAAACACTTGTCAGATGATAAATATAGCTTCATTGGTTCTGATAATTTAAACATTAGTTTTTGGAAAGTATTACATAGTGAGTTCTCAATAAATGTTAATTAAATGAATGAATGAATATACTATTCCAGATAAATAAAATGTGCTAGCATCCATTTGTGTTATAAGGATAATTTGTATTTTAAAGAAACTGAAAGGAATGGAGATGAGCAGATAGTTTTTGATGGTGGCGGTGGAAGATGGGAGTTTGGGTGGGAGGAATGTGTGCAACTCCTGGGGGGCAGACTCAGATGGGATGTGGGAGTTCTAGACATGTTCTGTGGGCCAGTAAAACTTGTAGATTTCAGGTATCACGAAGGGGTGGAAATGGAAGAGACTTTTAGATAAATGTCATTTGCACAAGCGTTTTATTGGCATTATACGCTGGGAAAAGAGAAATAGCTCTGGCATGGTAGGAAAATTTAGCTCTTGAAATCAGACTGTCTTTATTAAACCTTGAGCAAGTCCCTTAGGTAGGCAGACTCAGCTGCTTCACAGGAAAGCCAGGGTAACAATATTTCCTTTATAAGGTTGTTGTAGAATTAGAATGAAGTGTGTGTGTGCGGGTACGTGCGTATACGTGAATATAATGTTTGCTCATAGTAGAAATTAACAAATGACAGCTTTATAATTTTTAAGGATCATAGCAGCTACCTGACTCATAGAATTTTGAAGTTAAGTACTTGAAAGCTCTTTGTGACTGCAAAGTGCTTTACAAAGATGTGGCCTTGCTATGAACGCTGACGTTGTCCTAGTTTCGAGCCCTGGTCCTTGGGTGTGCTGGTCTTCGGAAACAGCAGTGCTCCGTATTCATGTGGTCAGAGTTGAGGCTGTGACTGATGTGTTTGCTAAGCGTATATTGAGGTTAAACTTTAAAGCATACTTACTTTTTAAATTCCCTCAAAAAAATCCCTTAGTGCCCTGATATCATAGGATATGGAGCTTAAGTGGTTTTGAGTTTAATTACAATCTTTGAAAAACTGGTTTGACGACACATATTCAACTATCAAATGTTGCCACGTCAGTGGCCTTTAAGGTGAGAAAAGATGCAATCTTCATGCCTTTACTTGAGCTTCAAGTATCTTATTTGTATTTTTTCTTACAAATTATTCATTAAAACAGATAATAGATCCCCAAAATAGCCATTTCAACTGGATTTTGCATAAATGTTTAAGGTTTTTAACTTTTTTTGTTTCCTTTAGAGGATTAGATTCTGAGATTCAAATTAATTTTGTAAATATACTTAGGAATATGAACATCATTTTTTTCTGATATAAAGTGGAGATACTACCACTTTATTTGGTTGTTAACTGAGTTAACATGACAAAAGTTACGAGATGCTTAGAAAAGTGCCTTATACCTACAAATGTGAGATATTATTATTATGAATATGAATAATGATGCCTCTTAAATCTTAGCATGCTATAAATAACCTCAGGAAGTGATAGTATCATAATAGTTATCATTTATCAAATTCTACATTTTGCATATGTTCTTTTTAATGGTCTTGGAGGAAATCACTGCAGTGGTTGAGATATTTATTCAATACCATACAGACAGGAAGTGGTAAAATCAGGATACAAACACAAGCCTGTTTCCACCATGTTTTCTCTGGGTGTGCTATAGAGAGTTCACAATTGCCTAAGAGATAGATGTAGAAAACACAGGAAAATGCAATTACTTACAGCTCCCTGTCATTTCTCACTGGAAGCGTGATGTTCTCTTGGATTCAGCAGCTGCCCCAGTTTTTGCACCATCCCTTGGGCATTCCACTGTGAATTCACAGGGATGGAAACAAGGGGGGAGTGTGTGATGCTCATGATTAAGGTGTGGTTTCTTTGAGCCACATTAATGAAACATGCTTTAGAACAGCCAAGCTCAAAGATATGATGAGGCTGCATGGGATGAAGGCCAAGTTGGGTATATAATATATTTTTTTCCCACTCAGTTTTCATGACTAACAAGTGATAAAATTTCAAGAATTCACTAAATGCTTGGCAGGGTTAATGTACCAATTATGCCACTGGTGACATCAGGATGCTGGTGCATTAGACACATTTTGTGCAGTAATTTTATGAGGCCACTTCCGATGGAGCCCCTTAGAAATGAAGCATCAATGTTCTAGTAAGTGACCTAAGGGTAATTCAGGTATCCTGAGTACTCTTAAACATATTTTCCTAATGGAAATTTTTATTGTGATAAGCATTGAGCCACTTAGTTTCATTGCTATCATATTCCATTTGTCTGAGTGAAAATACAGATGGGGCTGAAAACAGGCGTAATGCCTGATTAGCCTAATGCCACAGTGCATGACATCAGTACAGTACTTAGGGAGAATTTGATACACTCACCATAGAGCCTGTGAATCTTCTCTTTCACAAATTTGAGGAGGTAAGCCTCTTTTCAGTTTAACGGAAAAAAATAATCATTCAAAGCAGGATTTGCAGAAGGAATTTTCCTTCATTAGTGAAGATCAGCATTACTTTCCCCACCAATTTTATGACCGTTAAGGTGAAGAAAGCCATCTATCTGCTTCTCCCCAGAGTAACACAGAGTTATCATTGTCTGTTCTTCAGCGGAATTAAATAGATTTTTTTAATGCTTAAGCGAGGTCACCGTTTTATGCTCGTAGAGCGCCAGGGCTTGTAGATGCTGGCACTTTTGTAGTTTTCGGACAAATGATAAAACCCAAAGGAACACTTTTAATTCGTAAGCAACTGCATCGCATAGGTCTGTTACTTTGAAATTCTGCCTAACTGTGCCCTCCTGCAATCATGAGTCCTCAAACTAATGAGAAATGCAAGATTCTAATGTTTAAAAAGTGCTGACAAAGACAACAAACCGGGCAAAACATCCAGTCAGATCTGTCTTCCTGAGTACTCATGAGTTCCAGAATCAGAATATAAGTACAGCGACTTAAAAGTCATTTTCTTGGTCGGCAGTAATTTCCGGGGGACTGTTGGACTCTGAGAGTGTGTGTCAAAGTGAAAGCGTTCACGTCGTCTGTGTTTCCACGCTGGCCCATCGTGGCCTCCACACTGCCTCTGGTTGTGTTGTGTTTGTGAGTCAAAGTCTCATTTTTGTCTCGGCAAGCTGCACAATGGAAGCGTTTGTTTTCAGCCTCTTGCCACTGCACTGCTTCAGTTCCAAGCCACTGTGTCCACACTCTGAGAAAGGAACCGACTTTAGAATGCTTCGAAGGGTCAGCAGAATTGCTGGACTGGAGTAAAGCACTGACTTAATTTATGCCAGCTGGTTATTTTGAGAGCTTACCTGTTTGTATGTTGTTTCCCAGCCAAAGGGGAAGGAATGACAGTATACTTTCAAAAACTAATTCTTTTGCCATGGGTGATACAGACGATGGTTTGAAAAAGTTCTGTTTAGAGCAAAGCCATTTATTCACCAGGGTTGTAGTCTCAAGTGCAAGCAGGAATTTCTCCTGCATTCCACGTGTTGCCAAGTCCTTTGCTTTGTCTAAGGAAGTAACATTCTGAGAGATAAATCTGTGCATTGGAAAGAAGGTTCAAACTCTTTTCACCAGAATAAAATAAAGAGCAGGGAGAAAAAAGACTGAGGAACTCAGCATGAAGCTTCTCAGCTTGCTGAGACTTCTCTGTCTTGTAGAAAGGATAGATGAATATCTGGGTACTTTTCTTGGGGTGGGTGAAGACAGCGGTTGAGTTCTCATTTAGGGCATCTCAGATGCTGAGAAAGGGGTTAGAGAGCTTTCAGCCAAAGTTTTTCTTGCTGCTATGGGGCTGGTTTGGATGAAAACTATGAGTGCTGGTCTTTGTCACTTGTCACTTCTGTTGCCATCAACCTGAGACCTGTTAGAGGAAAGCAAATCACTTAACTCCAAGTGTGAGGATGCCGACGGAGCACACGTGAACTATATACAGAGGTGTCAGTGAAAGTGCAGCCAGGTAAAGATCGTTCCTCAGTCACAAAGTCCTTTTTTCAGTTTCCTTTCTCCAGTGTGCTCTCCCACTGGTTCTTTTCCAGATGGTGATATGACAAGTCTTCCTTCTCTTGCAGCCAAAGCTACAGTCTCCTCTCCTTGAGTTTCTCTGGTCACTGAAGAAGGGGCCAGTTCTTTAGGGATTTGGCAGTGAGTATTCAGGGTTTCACTCAAGCAAAACAAAAACTGTGTCTGCCTCCAAAAACATTGTATGACTCTGGCTGCTGGAGCTGATCACAGAAGTTAATCCCCACTCCTGGATTTTTCCTTGAGCCTCAAGTTTGTTGACTTAATCTGCCAATCCTCTCTCTCTTTGCCCAGTGCCTCTTATTGTGTCTTTGTTTTTACTACTGTTTTTATTTGCCCCTTCTTGTTAATAGAAGTTCAAATGGAAAAAAATCTGTCTCAAGCAAAAATTATTTGCATACACGATAAAGAGAAGAGGCTGATTTTCTCTAACCGCTTAGAATCAGGCTCTTTATTTTCCACGTTTCAGAAAAGTGTGGAGAGAACTGCTTATTAGTTGGCCATTAAAATTCCCTCATCTGTGAACATGAAGGGATGAGAGCAAAGAATCTCGTAAGGTCTTTCTTGTGCCAAAAGTTTCCATGCACTGATGATGCTCTGTCTCCTTGTGGGAGAGGACAGATGGATCTCAGCTTCCATACTGCTCATCTTTTTGTCAATGGATTGAACATCTGTTTGGGATTTCTGACACCACTGCACTACAATTCCCACTGCTCTCCCTTTCAGCTGGTAGCAACAGAATGCCTTTCCAGAAGGTGTTGTGCCTCTTGTCTCTGGAAGAGTTTTTTATTCTTATTATTTCCAAGAATGATATAAGAGATGCATACATGCAGGCTAAGTCACTTCAGTCACGTCCGACTCTGTGTGACCCTATAGGCTGTAGCCCGCCAGACTCCTCTGTCCATGAGGTTCTCCAGGCAAGAATACTGGAGTGGGTTGCCATGCCCTCTTCCAGGGGATCTTCCTGACCCAGGGATCGAACCCAGGTCTTTTTAAGTCTCCTGCATTGGCAGGCCGGTTCTTTACCAATAGTGCCTCCTGGGAAGCCCGATATAAGAGATAGTTTCCACCATATTTCCTTTTTGAGACTGGGAAATCTGTTTTGGGTAATGGAGAAAAAAAATATATATATTCCTCTCAAGTAGCTCAAAAGAACAGAGATGTAATATCTAGTATAGTATTAATACATAAAGTGAAATATAAATTTAAAACATACTCAACCATTAAAAAGAATGCATTTGAATCAGTTCTAATGAGGTAGATGAAACTGGAGCCGATTATACAGAGTGAAGTAAGCTAGAAAGAAAAACATGAACAGTGTGGAGATTCCTTAAAAAACTGCAAATAGAACTGCCTTATGACCCAGCAATCCCACTGCTGGGCATACACACCGAGGAAACCAGAATTGAAAGAGACACGTGTACCCCAATGTTCATCGCAATACTGTGTATAATAGCCAGGACATGGAAGCAACCTAGATGTCCATCAGCAGATGAATGGATAAGAAAGCTGTGGTACATATGCACAGTGGAGTATTACTCAGCCATTAAAAACAATACATTTGAATCAGTTCTAATGAGGTGGATGAAACTGGAGCCAATCATACAGAGTGAAGTAAGCAAGAAAGGAAAACACCAATACAGTATACTAATACATATATATGGAAGTTAGAATGATGGTAATGATAACCCTGTATGTGAGACAGTCAAAGAGACACAGATGTATAGAGTAGTCTTTTGGACTCTGTGGGAGAGGGAGAGGGTGGGATGATTTGGGAGAATGGCATTGAAACATGTATAATATCATATAAGAAACGAATCACCAGTCTAGGTTTGATGCAGGATACAGGATGCTTGGGGCTGGTGCACTGGGATGACCCAGAGAGATGGTATAGGGAGGGAAGTGGGAGCAGGGTTCAGGATTGGGAACACGTGTACACCCATGGTGGATTCATGTTGATGTATGGCAAAACCAATACAGTATTGTAAAGTAATATAAATAAATAAAGCCATACAGATCCTTTAGTGGTTTAACAGTATGTTTGTGATATTTTGCTATTTTTCTTTTTGAGAGATAGACTTAGATACCGCTTCTCAGTTGTTTAAGGTGGCGTAGGGGGATGGCTCATAGTGAATAGCATAAGACAGAAGTGTGTAAATTCCTCGATTAAGTTGTAAAAGCCATCACATTTTCATCCTTGTTTCACTCTTTTAGATTTCTTGTTGTTGTTGTTCAGTTGCTAAGTTGTGTCTGACTCTTTGTGACCCCATGGACTGCAGCGCAAGAGTCTTCCCTGTCTTTCACCATCTCCTAGAGTTTGCTCAAACTCATGTCTGTTGAGTTGGTGATGCCATCTAACCATCTCATCCTCTGCTCTCCCCTTCTCCTGCCTTCATCTTTCTCATCATCAGGGTCTTTTCCAGTGAGTCTGCTCTTCACATGAGATGGGCAAAAGTATTAGAGCTTCAGCTTTGGCATCAGTCTTTCCAATGAATATTCAGGGTTTGTTCAGTGCTCAGCAATCGGTTTCATTTAGAATTGACCTCTTTGCAGTCCAAGGGACTCTCAAGAGTCTTCTCCAATACCCAATTCAAAGGCATTAATTCTTCAATGCTCAGCCTTCCTTATGGTCCGACTCTTGCTTTGGAGGAATCCAAGTACTATGTCATGAGAAGACGTAAGCATCTCAGTAGAGACTAGTCTCTGTGCCCTCATGACTCTGATCTGCACTGATTGCCAGTGAGTGAGCCTCCCTGAATCATATTCCACAGGTTTAGTCAAGTCTCCAGTTGACTGCAAGCTCTAGTCCACACCCCATCTACAGTCTGAGTATCTGAGCCAGGCTCTGAGCCAGAACCAGTTAGTTAACCTGCTCCCAGATTCCTGATCGAGAGAACCTGGGGAGGATATTACCTGTTCACTATTTTCTGATGCTGCAGATTCTCTGATTGTACTATATGAACTGAAAATCAGAAAGAAAAAAACTATTTTCAATAACCATTTCAACTGACTTAAATGTTTAATTTGTAAGTTTGTAAATATTTCAGAATTTGCGATGGCAGGAAGCCAGTGATTTGAATCACAGGTCACGGTTTTAAATTACTAACATTTACCAGCTAGATTACATATTCCCATTGGCAAGTAAAAGGAATCCAGGTAATATGTTAAGGATGTTTATTATCTCAAATAACCACAAGTCCAGGAGTAAGCTGTTATAAGACAAGTTAATACAGTGACTCAAAATGCAAAAGTCTGATAAACTTCTGTGTGTCTTGAAATGTATCTTATTTGCTACTTGAGTACAGAAACTCTCAGCATCATGTCCTACAAAAATGTATGAAAAGCCTACAAGATGATATATATCTTGTGTCATTTGTAAGAGCAGGAAAAACAGTCACAAGAGTCTTCATTCTGTCTTATTAATTTAGATTATGTCACTAGAATTGTCAAGATTGATTTATAGTATTAGCATTTAAATCTTTAGTCTTGGGATAAACCCAGGAAATATATATCTTCCAATAATGGGACAAAATTATAATTGTATTTTTTAGGCAATAAATTTGGTAACAAGGATAGACAACCAACATATGCCAAAATATTGATGTGACATTGAACACTGAAAAATTTAAATATTATTTTTCCTTCGATTCCTTTCATGTTAAATTAGAATAATGCCTTCATTAAAGGGCTATTATTATTATTATTATTATTATTATTACAAAGCTCCTTGGGAGAAAAGCTATGATAAACCTAGATAGAGTATTAAAAAACAGAGACATGGTTTATTAATAAAGGTCCATATAGTCAAAGCTATAGTTTTTCCAGGAGTCATATACGGATGTGAGAGTTGAACCATAAAGAAGGCTGAGAGTGGAAGAGTTTATGCTTTTGAATTGTGATGCTGAAGAATACTCTTGAGAGTCCCTTGGACAGCAATGAAATCAAACCAAACATTCCTAAGGGAAAACAACCCTGAATATTCATTGGAAGGACTGATGCTGAAGCTGAAGCTCCAATACCTTGGCCACCTGATCTGAAGAGCCAACACCTTGGAAAAGACCCTGCTACTGGGAAAGACTGAGGGCAGGAGGAGAAGGGGGCAACAGAGGATGAGATGGTTGGATGGCATCATCAACTCAATGGAAGTGAGTCTGAGCAAACTCCAGGAGATAGTGAAGGACAGGGAAGCCTGGCATGCTGCAGTCCATGGGGTCGCAAAGAATCAGACAGGACTGAGCAACAACAAAAAATGATTATATGGTGTAATATGTATTCAATATGCCTCAGAAGGATCTATAGTCATAGAATAAACCCACAGATTTGTATACATTAATAAATGAATTTTACTTTTTCCTAAAGAATAACAGCTTTCCCTTCAATTTCCTAAATAGGTAAAAAATGACTCTATTGGAGATATTAGGGCATTACAAACTATATGCTGTTAAAAACACAATTATGCACTCCTGCCTTGAATAATAGAATTGCAATTTTAAAACTAGTACATCTCATGAGAAGTCATACATTGTGTTAAGTCGCTTTAGTCATGTCTGACTCTTTGCAACCCCATGGACTATAGCCCACTAGGCTCCTCTGTCCATGGAATTCTCCAGACAAGAATACTGGAGTGGGTTGCCATTTCCTTCTACAAAATTATACATTGTATGTATTTAATTTAGGGAAGAAGGAAAATCCATGACCTTGATAGTATTAAATCTTAAGGGATTCAGTGAAAGATTGCTGCAGTTACAGTGTGAAATTATTTATTAAATGTCATTTCATCAGACATTTGATTATCTGTCTTCCCAGTTGAGGAACTAAGAGACTACTTTCAATCTGGTTGTTTCTGATGCTAAAGCTGAAACTCCAGTACTTTGGCCACCTCATGTGAAGAGTTGACTCATTGGAAAAGACCCTGATGCTGGGAAGTATTGGAGGCAGGAGGAGAAGGAGACGACAGAGGATAAGATGGCTGGATGGCATCACTGTCTCGATGGACATGAGTTTGAGTGAACTCCAGGTGTTGGTGATGGACAGGGAGGCTAGGCCTGCTGTGATTCATGGGGTTGCAAAGAGTCGGACATGCCTGAGTGACTGAACTGAACTGAAAAGTATTTTTTTAATTCAGGAATTTAGGGACATAAATATAATTGATTTAGAGTAATTAAATAATGACATGAATTAGATATGACTTGGCATGCCAATTTAAGAACGTCTAAGTACATAGCCACTAAGTCATTGTCAGATACATGGACTGTAGCCCACTAGGCTGCTCTTTCCATGGAATTTCCCAACAAGAATACTGGATTGGGTTGCCATTTTCTTCTCCAGGGAATCTTCCCAACCCAGGGATCAAACCCACATCTCTTGCATTGGCAGGTGGATTCTTTACCACTGAGCCACTTTGGAAGTCTGTAAGTACAAAGTCAGTTAAGCAAATTATAAAACACTGAGTACTTAAATTTGTTTTACACTATCAATCCTTCTTTTAGTGTAATTTTCTTAAAACCCAGAGGCATGAGTAACTGTAAGATTATAGTTTTAAAATATATAGGACACTAAGAGTACAGATATTTTGTAAAATAAGAGGCTTCTATCATTTTTTGGCCAGAACTGCTTACAATAAGCCCCTGAGAAATCCACAACATTTGTATATTAGAATGTCAGTTTAGGCTTATTCAAAAAAGACATGTTCAATATTAAGATGACATTGATCAAATTCACATGAGAAATGAATACTTTTCACTTTTATCACCTTTAATTCCCCAAAAGAGCCTTCCTGCTCATACTCTGAGACCATCAGATCTGTTTTTGTCAAAATTTTCCATGACCTTCAAGTTATTAGATTTAATGGATAGTTCAAGAGCACCATCTTCTGTGACATTTAACCCATATCTGGTACACTCTCTCACTTCTTCATACATGGGGGGGAAAGTCCTTCTCTTGGCTTCTGGGACCCCCTCTCCTGGTTTTCTTCTTGCTGGATCAGTAGCTTCTTCTCAGTCTCTTTAGAAGGCTCAAGATTTTAAGATCTCTTGAAGTTGGAGCGCCTCAAATCTCAGTAGTTGGTCTTTATCTCTTTTTAATGATCACTAAAAGTTCCATTTATATATTTATTGTTTATAGATTGTCTATTTTCTCCAGACTAAAATCAAGACAGGTTTGTTGAGCCATAATCTACTCTTGCTTATTAATTATGTTTCTTTAAGTCAGCATGTATTAGTTGAGCTCCAGATCTTATCCCCATAAACTTGCTCCACCTGCAAATTCCTTCATTTCAGTTGTTAGTAAATCCATCAAAGTTATCTTTGTTTTCTCTGTCTCTCTCTCTTCAGAATTTGACATTAACAGTAAAGAGTATTTAGTTACATTTTCATTGAAGAATAAAGAAGTGGAGAGACCGTCATTCACTGCCTGAAAGAAAGGTTGTATTCTTTTGTTTTAGCAATCAGTCTTTTCCTAGAAAGAGAGGAAGAATAGTGGTTTGATCTTGTAAAGAGTTAAATAAAGTAGAATTCTCACCAATTGGAGGACTTTGAAAAGTGGTCCTGTTTAGAGATTGGCTGGACTTCTGTGAAAGCATGTTATTAAATGTTGCTCCTCCTGATTGGTCGATGCTTAGAAGTCTGGGCAGCAGAATAAGGTTGTTGCTGCTTGACTAATTCAAAGAAGTATGCTGTTGCAGGAACAAACATGGATCAAATCTAATGACCTTAAACCTGACTCAGATTGTTTCTGGCCATAGCAATAAGTAACTATCAATCTTTTCCTAGGAAGACAGGAACTTATTATTCTAAAGAGTGACAGAAAACGTATTTCCTTCCACTCAACTATGTGTTCAAGTCATGTTTTCTTGCACTTTCTCTTTTTATTAAAACCTTGAATGAAAACATTGGTAGAATTATGGCCAAAAGTAAAAGTACATTCAACATATGAATTGGGAAGAGGAGTTAGTGTGCTAATGGGCAGCAGATTTTTTTTCTTCAAATATGGAGATATAAATGTAGTAAGTATGTATTTAAGTGAAAGTCACTCAGTTGTGTCTGACTCATTGCAACCCTATGAACTATATAGTCCATGGACTTCTCCAGGCCACAACACTGGAGTGGGTATCCTTTCTCTTCTCCAGGGGATCTTCCGAACCCAGAAACTGAACCCACATCTCCCTCATTGCAGATGGATTCTTTACCAGATGAAACACCAGGAAAGCCCATAAATGTAGTAGTCCAAAGAGAAAACTAGGTCATACCAATAACAATGATCGTATTTTCAAAAAATTAGCAATCTGCAAACATAATATACCTTTGGTGCTTGTCATAGTATAAAGTTTTGGGTGTGAATGTCAGAAATGTTGAAAGAAAGGAAAATGATGTGAAAAGGATAATAAAATTGAGATCTTATTCTGGATATTACTCTCAGAATTTTAACAATGGACAAACATTATAAGAATTATATTGCATCACCAAACCCCAAGAGGTTTTAGGACACAGATCAAAAATGTAAACACATATAGCATTCACGTGCAATTCATTAAGGAGTGGAAATATCTTTGGAGAACATATTCATGTTTTACTCCATCATGTAAGGCCAGTTAATCAAATGTTACCAGTATCACTTTTGATTCCAATGTAGAGGATTACATAGTCTTGATTTAGAGTTCCTGTTATAGGTGGTTTCTCTAGCAAAGTAGATAATTTGTTTAAGACCAGCCCATAAGAAATATTTTCAGGCTGTGTCTTTTGTTTGGCTTGTTTCACTTTAGTATTTTTAAAAACATTTTTCACTATTTGTGTTATTATAGAAATTTTTAAAATTATTTTTTAATTCAGAAGACCTCCCAGAACACATGCTCACATGCACACGCTTACAAACATAAATATATACATATATACAAATAAATCTCTTTATATGTATGCACACATGCATAGCATTTACATATATATATATATATGAAGAAATTAGGTGGTTTCTCTAGCAAAGTAGATAATTTGTTTAAGACCAGCCCATAAGAAATATTTTCAGGCTGTGTCTTTTGTTTGGCTTGTTTCACTTTAGTATTTTTAAAAACATTTTTCACTATTTGTGTTATTATAGAAATTTTTAAAATTATTTTTTAATTCAGAAGACCTCCCAGAACACATGCTCACATGCACACGCTTACAAACATAAATATATACATATATACAAATAAATCTCTTTATATGTATGCACACATGCATAGCATTTACATATATATATATATGAAGAAAAAATAGGTTAGAAAACATAGCTCTGTAGTAAATATTTATTTATTTTATACATTTTGCCAGTTTGGGACACTAACATATAGCTAAACTTTACATTTTTTTGTGATAGTTTTCTAGTGAGTTATTAACCTTTTGGTATTAAGTGTCATTAGCACTGGTCATGTATTTAAGGTTCTGAGAAGGAAATAGCAACCCACTCCAGTGTTCTTGCCTGGAGAGTCCCAGGGATGGGGGAGCCTGATGGGCTGCCCTCTCTGGGGTCGCAGATTCGGACATGACTGAAGCGACTTAGCAGCAGTAATAATTCATTTTTATTGTCTTCGTTATGATTGTAAATTAAGATTCACCTTTTGGTTTTCTTATTGGAAAAATACAACAATTTTAAGTCAATCAAATGAACAAATAAAATATTTTATATCAATATTAAGTGGAAGTGCTGAAGCATATTACTTGAACACATGGGCTTTGCAGTCACACTGCTGCTGCTGCTGCTGCTGCTGCTGCTGCTGCTGCTGCTGCTAAGTCGCTTCAGTCATGTCCGACTCTGTGCGACCCCATAGACGGCAGCCCACCAGGCTACCTTGTCCCTGGGATTCTCTAGGCAAGAACACTGGAGTAGGTTGCCATTTCCTTTTCCAATGCATGAAAGTGAAAAGTAAAAGTGAAGTCACTTAGTTGTGTCCAACTCTTCATGACCTCATGGACTGCAGCCTACCAGGCTCCTTCTCCCATGGGATTTTCCAGGCAAGAACACTGGAGTGGGGTGCCATCACCTTCTCTGTGCAGCCACACTACTTGGCTTGAAATCTGATCACCAAACTCAATTGTCATAGTATATTAGACAAGTCATTTTATATTTCTAAACACTTGTTTCCTCAATCGTGCAATAGAAATGATGCTAGCACCTATATCAAAAGTGTTAGTGTTCAGTTCACTTCAGTTGCTCAGCCGTGTCCAAATCTTTGTGACCCCATGAATCACAGCACACCAGGCCTCCCTATCCATCACCAACTCCCAGAGTTCACTCAAACTGATGTCCATCAAGTCGGTGATGCTGTCCAGCCATCTCATCCTCTGTTGTCCCCTTTTCCTCCTGCCCCCAAATCCTCCCAACATCAGAGTATTTTCCAGTGAGTCAACTCTTCACATGAGGTGGCCAAAGGACTGGAGTTTCAGCTTTACCATCATTCCTTCCAAAGAAATCCCAGGGATGATCTCCTTTAGAATGGACTGGTTGGATCCTCTTGCAGTCCAAGGGACTCTCAAGAGTCTTCTCCAACATCACAGTTCAAAAGCATCAACACTTTGGTGCTCAGCATTCTTCACAGTCCAATTCTCACATCCATACATGACCACTGGCAAAACCATAGCCTTGACTAGACAGAACTTTGTTAGCAAAGTAATGTCTCTGCTTTTCAACATGCTATCTAGGTTGGTCATAACTTTTCTTCCAAAGAGTAAGCGTCTTTTAATTTCATGGAAAAGAAAGTGAAAATGAAGTCGCTCGGTCGTGCCTGACTCTTTGTGACCCCATGGACTGTAGACTACCAGGCTCCTCCATCTGGAGGAGGATTCTCCAGACAAGAATACTGGAGTGGATTGCCATTCCCTTCTCCAGAGGATCTTCCCAACACAGGGATCAAATCTGGGTCTGCCACATTGTAGGCAGAAGCTTTACCATCTGAGCCATAGGGAAGTCCAAGCATTAAATGGGAAGATTAATATAAAACACTTAACAAACTAGTGGCATATATCAAGCAATCAATACATTATGGATGTTTTTTAAAAATAAAAAATTATGATTGTGTTTACTCATATTTCAATTAAATAAAATGTAAAATAATAATGAAATATACTTTTTCACTTATTTAGTGGACAGCATCCTGAAAGTATGATGAGTGCTGGGAAACACTTTCAAATCTGGGTCTGCCACATTGTAGGCAGAAGCTTTACCATCTGAGCCATAGGGAAGTCCAAGCATTAAATGGGAAGATTAATATAAAACACTTAACAAACTAGTGGCATATATCAAGCAATCAATACATTATGGATGTTTTTTAAAAATAAAAAATTATGATTGTGTTTACTCATATTTCAATTAAATAAAATGTAAAATAATAATGAAATATACTTTTTCACTTATTTAGTGGACAGCATCCTGAAAGTATGATGAGTGCTGGGAAACACTTGTAAATATCATTGGTGACAGTATAAATTGGTTGAATGTGATATAATTCATTCTGCGCAAACAGCAGAAAATAATTTGAGACTTTGCTAGATATCTCACTAAATTGCTGAAAATATTGAATAGTTTAAAGGCTATTCATCATCAGGACCATGAGAAAAACATGCCATAGGATCATCCTAGCAAGGACAGAACTGCTCAGGTCTCTGAGCACTTGATTGAGCTGCCTCAGTATTCGGGACGCTAGATACATCATCTGTGTGGGAATCATGGCAGTGCTGCCAAAGGTGATGGACATAATGTTAGCCTGTAACCTGCCTGTGACTGTGACTTCCACTCCTTCTGTACCCTCTACCTTTTTGCATTGCTCATCTTTGCTTCAAAGCCGAGGATAGCTCACAAACCCTTTTACTAGTCTCATGGAAAATTTAAATGTATTTATTTCTTTTTTTCTTCAGTGGGAGATTTAGTAACTTGGACCAAGCTTTGCCTGTCGCCCTCCCCCTTTGCTTATCTATAGATAACAGAGAGCAGTCCAAGAAGGGAGCAGCAGCTCAGTGCTTTTACTGGTGTCCTAGGGTTAGAATACAAGAATCTCTGAAGTTCAGAGATTCAAAGGTAGAGCCAAAGCTGAGGGGTGCCTGTTCTGATGAAGAAAAAACAAACAAAAACAGCAAAGAGATTAGCTTAATAGTCTTTGCCCTGTATCCTCTGAAAGCATTTTCATATTTCTTGGCATGGATTAAGAGGCCAGGAAGGCAAACAGAAACCTGAAGCTAAGAGTCCTGAAAACTAATCAGAATTTTTCATTGTCTTGTTGTATTTGGGTTTTAAAATGTGAAGTGTAGGCCATACCCAGTATGAGTAGCTCTAGTGAATATTTTAGATTTTTAGCTGAGTCCCCTAAAAAACTATGTCTACTAATAAAAGAAAACCATAAATAGGCCAGTCCCTATGAAGTCTGAATCCTAGTATACATAATTTTCAGCAGAACATTAAATCCTTTCTGGAGGAAGATAAAAGCTACACTTCTAAAACTTTTTTTTTTTTTTTAACACACAGCAACTACTATTACATCTAAAATTACCAGACACTTCTAAATACAGTACTAAATTATGTAAAATCAACACAAAAAATTCAACAAAAATAGACACACATTCAATCAAGATGTGTTATTAAAACATTAAAATAACCATAACTAACTGTACCTAACAAGATGAAATTTTCAAAGGAGAATTCATACATAGGAGATGACAGTTGTATTAGAAAAAAGAAAATACAATATAGTGATTGCTATCTCTGTAAATGGTTTTAACAGCAGATTGGATGAACAAAAAGAGAATCCGTGAAGTATAATATAGGTAAGTACAATCTGAAGAGAAAAATGGATGAAAAATGGAGAAAAGAGCGTAAGAAACATTTGAGACAAAAATGAAAGTCAATTATCCTAATTAAAGTACTGGGAGATTGGCCCGAGTGGAGTGAGGCAGGGCAAAGGGAAGAAAAACACCAAGGATTTAAGAATAGTTCACACCTCCAAATATAATGAACACAGAGAAAACCAAGTCTAGAAAACTCATTGAAAATTGCTAAAAAAAAAAAAAAAAAAAAAAGATAAAAGACTGAAAAGCAGCCAAAGGGGGGGGGGGGGATATAGGACCTCTTATGCACAATAATAAGATTGACAGATGCATTTTCAAAATAAAAAATATATGTGAAGTTATTGTATTCTTATGCTTTATTTCATTCTGCTTATAATTTATTAAGTATTAATTTAGATACCATATTATTTAAGATAATATTTCTTTTAATGAGGTGATGGTCTTGAGGTATGATCTATTTATCCCAGCTGATGTGACAGCAGCTGGCATCCAGCACTCAGCTGTCAGCTCTTATAAGAGAGTACTACCATCATGCTTTATGATTGCCTCAACTAAACATGATTATCACAAAGGTCATGACCCCACCTGTGATTGGTCCATTTCCAGTGATTGCTTACATGAGTAAAAAGGCTTTGCTTTCTCATTGGTAGTCCTGGAACCACTTGGATAGGTCATCTCATCCTCAGTACTTGCTGCAGAGATGACTGGAAACTCCCACTGAAACTGCTTTGCAGCTTGATGTCTTCCTCCTGTTCAACTTTTTTTTTCGTCATCCATGGCTAATGACCCCAAGAGAACACAGCCTAGCTTTCTCCCTGGTTTCTGCTTCAGAGTCTGCTTCTGAAAGAAGTCAACCTATGACAAGTAAGTTCCGTATTTTCTCCCTCTTCTTGGGGTTGACCTTTATTCTAGGTTCTATTGAAATAACTGCATTGTGCTTACTCTCTCAAGATATTTATGATGTTTCATTATTTTATATTACATACACGCACACACACACACACACTAGAATAAAGTAATGTATTAACTTAAATAGGAATAAAGGAAAGAGTATTAGAGGCGCAAAGATAAAACAGCTACAAATTGGAATGTCTCTCTTCACCTGTTTATCAGCTTGGTATAAGTGTGTATCATTTAGTAAAAGAGGAACAGAAGTTGATTTCCAAACAAACACCTACATGAGAGCTTTAAGGAGCTTTTGACTGTCACTAAGGGACACTATATTTGCGCTGTCAAAAGTTCAGAAATAACAGGGGTAAAACCAATGAATCACCAAAGCAGTTCTTAGTAAAGTTTATTGTGCACATAGCAAAAAGATTGTTTGTGAACCAGAAGTACTCAAACCAAACATGAGTGAGGCTCAGGGGTGTATCGTTATTAAGCGGGGTTTTTTTTGTTGTTGTTTTGTTTTATATAGTGAGGAGGCAGTGACTGTCCTTCACAGAGACTGGCTGTAATACTAGAATTGTCTTAAATGATACAAAATGGTGGTTGTCTCTTATAGATTTTTATAAATAGTTGTTATTTTTGTTTATGATTTCAAGATATATAAATAAAGTGACCCAGGTCATGTTAATTATCACCAAAGCAGTTCTTAATAAAGTTTATTGTGCACATAGCAAAAAGATTGTTTGTGAACCAGAAGTACTCAAACCAAACATGAGTGAGGCTCAGGGGTGTATCGTTATTAAGCGGGGTTTTTTTTTGTTGTTTTGTTTTGTTTTGTTTTATATAGTGAGGAGGCAGTGACTGTCCTTCACAGAGACTGGCTGTAATACTAGAATTGTCTTAAATGATACAAAATGGTGGTTGTCTCTTATAGATTTTTATAAATAGTTGTTATTTTTGTTTATGATTTCAAGATATATAAATAAAGTGACCCAAGTCATGTTAATCTAGCAAAATAAGCTAAATTAAGCTTTGCTTATAGCACTAAACTGGTTTCATCTGCTCATGGAATTTTCCAAACTGGTCTCCCTTTTTATCTGTTTGAAGATACTGGTGATGTCACAGGCATTGAGCAAATTAATATCTAAGTGCTTTAGAAAAATATATTTACCTTAAATAGTGGGATTGTCATGTATTTTCCTCCTTTATTGTTTAGCATTTGAGAGATATAATGTTAAAGATCTTTTTACATTTATTATACAGTGAAATTTGTATTAGTTGACTATTTTTCAACAATTTTATTGAGATGTGACTCACATGCCATACAATTCACCAATTCAAAGCTTGCAATTCATTGTGTGTGTATGTGTGTTTTAGTATATTCACAGATATGTGCAGTAATCTGCAATCAATTATAAAACATTTTATCACCTCAAAAGGAAACCCTGTATCTTGTGACTGTCATCTTTTTAAGCCTTTTGTCTCTGTACCCATCCCTAAGCAATTATTTTTCAGTCTCTATATTTTTATTCTCTAATCATTTTATGTGAGTGCAGTCATAAAATTTGTGATGTTTTTGACTATTTGATTTACCATATAGTCTCCAGATTCATTTGTCTTGTGTGTATCAGTACTTCATTGCTTTTTTAAAAATACTTTATTCTACTTTACAATACTGTATTGGTTTTTGCCATACATTGACATGAATCAGCCACAGGTGGACACAATCTCCCAATGCTGAAGCCCCCTCCCATCTCCCACCCCACACCATCTCCCCAGATCATCCCGTACATCAGTCCCAAGCATCCTGTATCCTGTAGTGAACATAGACTGGTGCTTCATTTCTTATATGATAGTATACATGTTTCAGTACCATTCTCCCAAATCATCCCACACTCTCCCTCTCCCTCTCCCTTAGAGGCCAAAAGTCCGTTCTATACCTCTGTGTCTCTTTTGTGTCTCACCTACAGGGTCATCATTACTATCTTTCATTGTTTTTATAGTTGGATATTCTATTGTCTGGGCATACTGTATTTTATTTATTCATCCTGAAGTTGATGTACATATGTTGTTTCCATTTTTTTTAATTGGTAGTTACTTTTATTTTCTCAAGGAAAAGAAAAGTGGGGGAGAGAGGATTGAGTCAAGACAGAGGCAACCTGAGAGTTTAGGAAGTCTGTCCCCAAGTTAGGGCATTATATTCCTGGGAGACTGAACATACAGATAGACAATGGCTGGACCAGACATGAAAATGGAGCTTTGACCCACAACCCACAGCACCCGTTCATCTAGGGAAAAACAGCCCAGGAAGCCAGGCTGCAATGAATCAGACTTGAAGCCAGATTGCTATCTCCCATGATAAACCAAGAAGCTAAACAATAACTTCTGTGACAGTCAGCCTTAAATAATCAGGATTTGATTAGTAACTGATGGCTTCCTTCATTTTTGACTCTGCTTCCAAGTCAGGACCAACCAGAGAAAGCCAAATACGCATGCTTCATTCATCACATAGGATAGGATGCCCCACCTTCTGTTTATCTGTTTTCAGCATTCCTAGGCTAACAGCCTCCAACCAGGGCACATGTGAAGCTTCCTTTTTTTTAATATAAATTTATTTATTTTAATTGGAAACTAATTACTTTACAATATTGTATTGATTTTGCCATGCATCAACATGAATCCGCCATGGGTATACGTGTATTTCCTATTCTGAACCCCCCTCCCACCTCCCTCCCCATACCATCTCTCTGGGTCATCCCAGTGCACCAGCCCTGAGCATTCTGTATCATCATGCATCAAACTTGGATTGGCAATTTGTTTCACATATGATATTATACGTTTCAATGCCATTCTCCCACATCATCCCACCCTCGCCCTCTCCCACAGAGTCCAGAAGACTGTTCTATATATCTGCGTCTCTTTTGCTGTCTCGCATACAGAGTTATCATTACCATCTTTTTAAATTCCATATATATGCATTAGTATACTGTATTGGTGTTTTTTCTTTCTGGCTTACTTCACTCTGTACAATTGGCTCCGGTTTCATCCACCTCATTATAACTGATTCAAATGTATTCTTTTTAATGGCT